>JAQISU010000022.1:11522500-11605000 GCA_029339505.1 Unio delphinus | reverse complement strand
TCACCCATGTGTATACACCAGCAAGATAATTACGCTCTTCTTCTGACAATCGTATACTCATTGTTCCCACTATAAAAATGAAGTCATATGGACAACGTTCTTTTGCATACCAGTGTCCGGCGATGTGGAACGAATTGCCCATTGAAATTAGACACAAAGACACAGTGGTCCCTTTTAAACTCACCTTTTCCGACTGCAGGGACAAAATTAGAGACCTAATAATGTTTTTATCTTGTGTGTTTTCAGCATGTTTTTATGTTTTCTGTGAAGTGGCAAATTTCAGTCGATCTATTAATAAGATCGTGAGACCAGATAGCCATTAGTTAGATTTATGAAGACACGCTGTGTCAAAAAGGGATCTGTATAGTGTGTGACATTTGCTACGCTTGCTAGTTGTTTAGTAGCTACTTCACCGTGCAAATGATATATTGCGAACACATTCCACTGAGGCTAAGGTACAATACCCGTATACTATGCACTTAGTGAAAACAATCCAAAATATGTTAATTTATTACATAACTGTATATTTACCTCAAATAAATGAACTTTATCAGACTCCATATTCAATCTTAGCATTTATACCGCCTTTGATGATCCATCTGGCAATACTTTCATCGAGTAAAGGACTTAACATATCATGTCCTAGATCAGCACGTTGACGAGCATTGATATCACTTCATGCTTGGTACACAAGGTCACGTTGGTACCTCGCATCACCAACACGACTTATAAATATAAACAAAAATATATTTTCTCCAAGGTGTTCTCAATAGCCTCTCTTTTGCAGCAGGTACATCACCAGGTTTCCCATTGCCCTCACTGACATATTCGTATAAATGCGCAACATTTTAAATAACAATAGTGTGAAGTGGAAAATTTCAGTCGATCTATTAATAAACCATTAGGTGAGACCAGATAGCCATTAGTTAGATTTATGAAGACACGCTGTGTCAAAGAGGGATCTGTATAGTAGGATGCGACCGTTGTACTAATTAAACCGTGTTTACTCAGCAGCTAGGCTGAATGCTAGCGACATTTTAAAGTTTCATTTCTCACGAAAAGTGTCAGACTTGAGAAAGTGCAGAGATTCTGTTCCTTAAAATCAAGCATGTCATATGGACCATGACGTAAGCGACTTTTAGAGAAAGCGGGAGAAAATACTTTTGATCCTGATTGGTCACGGTTAAATAAGGGGTGTGTTTTCACACGAAAATTCGTAGAACATAATAACAGCCCAGTGGAATTAGAAGTCAGTCTTGAAATTTTCTCTGCAAGAGAGACCAGGGATAAAAATATTTAGTTAAGGCTCCGGATGTTATGTTAGAGAAGAACATTCGTTAAATCGTGGTCCAGGAAAACCGCCAAACTAAGGGAGGGACACACCAAAAGCACAAAGGTACTGTCACATTTCCATGTTTATTGTTGATGCAATTTATATGATGTTTGCTCAGTTTACAGGTCTGCATGATTTCATTTGATACATTTGTAAAATTGATTTCATTTTGACACTTTTGTATAATAATGAGTTTTTTTTAAATTATGAATTGCAATTTGTACCGTAATTCATAGTTAAGAATGACGTAGTGTTAATTTATGTCGTAAGAACATTATGCCGAGTTATGCCGAGTTATGAATAGGAAGTATTACGTTAATTCTTGTTTGCATAATGATAATATTCTAAGATTTTAATGTATTACATTAGTTAATGGGGTACGAGAGTACATGTGAATTCACCGAACTTTTGATAAATGATTTAGTGACAGTGTATTCAATGTATGTGCTGTTTAAATTATGGGGCCCGAATTCAAAGCCTCGATGTATAATTCGCAATGTGTGTAACTACATTCATTCGAAGACGTTTAGTTAATTACTAGCCGTAAAGTTGTTATCACTGATAGAAATATCTGATTGTTTGAACCAGGAATAATGGAAAGTCTCAACAGTAACCATTGTAACGAGAGACTTAGGTTGTTGTAATTTTCTATTGAAAGGAAGAAAATAACTTTCTTTTGAAAGTTGGTGAATTTATGAAGTGAACGCATGATACAGTGGACAAGTCCGGAATCAAGCGGAAACATCCACGAGTGTAGAGTACCTCGAAATTGGACGAGACAGCGACTTCTTGAAACAACATTGATTCAACAGTGAACGAAGATTGAAAATAGCAATTTATGAAAATCAAACAATGCATTGACTTCGATTGTTCCACTCAACCCTATGATGATTTAAAACTATCAGTAATAGAACGGCTAACTTGTTTAATTCTATTTCAAATCTTATTGTAATTCGGTGAAAGTTGTATTTTTAAACCGCGTAATGAAAGGAAGTTTCATAATCGTGTATGTAATTGATTAAATTGTTGGTTTATATTTACGAGGGCTCGGAGTTGTTTGTTCAATATACCTGATCAGTTTACCCAACCAATTCTCTTACTCGAACCGGGCAATTATATCGAGGGCGGTCATTTCTTAGATAACGAGTATCAAATGGGAGTGGGTTATAGTTATTATTATTATATGTTGTACAATACCCCTTGACAAAATGGGACTCAACACTTACCCTTTGACAAGTGGGGCTTAAACAATACTATGCGAATAACGCGAATAACGCGCGAGAAACCTGACATTTTCCAATTTCATGGTGTTTGTCATTTGTTTTTCTGTAGAATAGTCATGTCATTATAGATGGTGTAAGGCGCTTAGAGCTTCTAAAGATTAGGCTCTCTCTCTCTCTCTCTCTCTCTCTCTCTCTCTCTCTCTCTCTCTCTCTCTCTCTCTCTCTCTCTCTGCTAGTTATCAAATTTCTAGTTCTAGACTGCTGTAAAACATGGAACTATTTTTTTCCATTAAAATAATGTAATTACGTGCCTGGATGTTTGTCTTCTGGGATGAAACTATTTTCCCATTATTTTGTGTCAGATATGATCTACCGCAATTAAAGAGTACAAAAATAAGGTCATTTTGAAACCAAATTATACTAAAAACAACATATTCAACTGAAACTATTTATTTTCTAGCTGCTACCAGTTTGTTGTTGGATCCATGACCTACCTCTTTCCTTTATTTTACCAATATCTATTAATTCTTCACTGTTGGCTGTAAATCACTAGCTGCACTATGCCTGTCAACTACTTGTTACTAATCCTACCATCCTCGTTTATTGGCTGCAACAACTAATTAAACAAATGAATTAATGAATTTCGCTCTTTGTTCTAACTACGTTACTTTGATATTTGGCGATTTATTAACATAAAGATCCAACAGAAAAGATAATTATTGGCATATATCAGCTAAGACAGATAATATTCTTTCCAAATTCGTATCAGAAGAAAGCTCATCATGTTATTTCCATTTTTGTTTAAAAAGACAAACACCCAATGGTTCTCTAAAGGGTCACTTACCTCTCTAGAAAAATAAAGAGATTATTCAAAGATCGCTAAATTAAGTAACACTTACATGACTTTTACTCAATGATGTTTGAATTGTGTACGTTTGTCAGCGCGTGCGTTTCAGAACTTAATATAAAAATCAAGACCGAAAGACACTTAAGTTTTCTTTCTGGTATATTCTCTCTTTTTAAATAACATTTCACATGATGTCATCGTCATTTTGTCCATTATTGATATCAATATTTTGATTGTTACAGATTGTTTTCTCATCGTCATTTTCTTCTTGTCTTCATTTCTTGTCTTTCTGAATAGGTATGGTTTCTTCTTCGTCTTAACTTCTCTCCACCATCTTCCTCTTGTTTCTTTGACGGATTCACATTACTATTAAGGAACTCTGCAGACCAGTGTCCTTTCTCATTTCATTTATAGCCGTTGTCCTGAATAGTGTCTCTCTTGTTTGTACGAAGTGGACAGTCTGTAGATAAATGTCTATATCTCTGACAGATATCAATCATCCTCACTTGTATCTAGAGAGCAGTCATCATCTTCTCTGAAGTTGACTTTCGTTTCACGCATTCCTGAAATATATAATCTCTACGAAGTAAAGACTTCATGCTGCACCTTGAAAGTGTTCCCTGAAGTTGATCTCGGATCACTGATGTTTCGAGGACCCGATATCTCATACCGAAAATACATATACTTCTATCGTCACTAAGGAGATTTGAATGCCATTGTCAGTATCACCGGACTCCTGAGATATAACTATTATTGAGAGAAATGCAACAAAGGAATTAGCCATGGAGATCACGAAGGGAAAAAAAATTGTTTGTTTGTTTGATTAGGAATTTTAACGTAGCTTTAACAGTGTTTCAGTCATATCGTTACGATGTCTGTAGTGAGGCAGTTTATAGTGATGTCTAGCACTGGGAAATCATGCTACCTGGAAAATGTGACTGGGTGGGGCATCATGCCGCAGACAGTCACATTTTCCGGACGCCAGACAGACCAGTCCTAAACGAACATCTTAATGCTGAACGTCAAGCGAGAGGCATCTGTTAGTACCATTTTTGAACGTCTTTGGTATAATTCGGCCACAACGTTCCCTCTAAGCGAATGGTAGATGTGCGCGCAGTGCTCGTTGCACTGCGCAAGCATTACGGAGACGATCAAAATTTAACGTTGGATTGAGCAAACATTGACATTTCAGCTGCGCGGGGATGCCTGAACAGCTGTAATCGCACGCACGCAACTTAGAGGGAACGTTGCTCGGCCGGGGATCGAACCCATGATCCCCCGCTTCCGCGGCGGACGCTCGGACCACAAGGCCACCGGAGCGGTTTGGGAACAAAATAATAGATGTGAGTAGGAACATAAAACAGGAGGAAAATCTATCACACCAATTCAGATGATGATATAGGCCGTCACTTGTTCGACTGCAAGACCAGTGATAGGATTTTGAAAATTGAATTTCATTTGAGAATTGACTATCTGTTATTGACTGGTATTAAATTATTGTTTATTTGAATTCCACTTTTAGTGTATTCAGTACTTTAACTGTCGGCATTGCTGACTTGTGGGCTCGGAGCTTTTGCAACTCTCTATCACTACTTCATTTCTAACAAAAGCGAGTCAGGGTGGGTCTTCTGTAATAATTAAGTATAAACCTAGGAGCACCCCTCTCAAATTTAGTCGAAGAGGAGACATATATATATATATATATATATATATATATATATATATATATATATATATATATAAGTATTTTTCCATTAAGACCAACCTTGAAAAAAACATATGCTTTAATTTCGTACGATATCGACTCACCTGCCGGTTTCACTTTTAAAATTAGACTTTTTATTATCAGTTTTAATTAATTTTTTTACGGCCAGAGATTAATACTAATGCTCATTTGCCATATTGTCCAGAATACTTGATGACCTTGCTGAGTAGTTTGTTGTCAATACTTTTTCTTAAATAAACACAGACTTATAATTTGTACACACTTTCAAGCACTTTGTTCAAACTTGAAACCTACATGCTACATGTTATTCAAAGATGGTATTCAGTAAACTAGGGAGTATATATTTATTATACTGAGTACAAATTGGTAAAATGATTGAGGAGAACAACGAAAAGGCAAACGCATAACCTAATTAGTACATATGCTAAATATAAACAAGCATATTATCGTTACCTTAAAATTGTGAAGCTCTTAAATGTTTGCTACTAAACTCCTTTCAGAATTCAAGAGAATCACCTAATGAGGATGTTTTCATTGCCTGGCTACACTTCATAAGCGTTAGCGTCTACGATTCGATCACATAAAATAAGCCTTAAAATAACAATGTCAACCAGACAAGGTCTTGTATAGGCAAGTATTTAGGGTCGAGCGTAAATTGTGTACATTCTAATTTTCCTCGACCGATTTCATAGATATTTTTACTGGGGGAAAACAGACTATTGCATCTTGTTGAAACAGTTACTACTCCATATATTCTAATTTGTTCGTTTTGTATTTAAATTACAGAACGCAAAGAGCGAAGTTCTAGGCAAAACTTTGAAGAAAAAAACACTTTTTTTTATAATGATGCGAGTCAAGCAGCTGTTTAATATTTTCGAAGTAGCAAATTTAGAACCCAGTGTTATTCCATGGAACTTTCAGAGGTATCCTCCTCTATGCTATTATTGTATCGTGTTATTGAGTTTGTAACTTCTTCTGGCAACGACTCCACGTTTTCTAGCGTTTATCATCGGTTACTAATTAAAGTTTGAATTGTTCGCGTCCAGAAATTTCAATAAGCGATTTAGTTTAATCACGTTACAATATAAGTACGAGATGTTGATATGTCACCGCCTCTTCAATGATATGATGTTCGTAGCATAAGGAAAAACTTATGAAATATTAGACAAATATTTTTATTATACATGCATATAATTTGTGTATTGTTTTACAAACTATTCACCCAAAGCCGATCTGATTATTGAATAAAATTGCAAATATGTGATCTAATAATACTGACTGCAAATGAACCCTGATTCACGTTTCTTTTTCAAACAGTGATATTTATAATATTTTGTATGATTCCGAAGTCAACAGACATTTGTACTTTTCGGTAATTCCTGCACCAAAACATATTAGTGGAATCTCAAACTTAAGATGTTCATAAAAATTATAATACAAATCAGATATGAAAATAAATATTCTGCTCTCCAATTTATAACAGACACAACGTACTCCGCAACCGTTCGGGTTTAATGTTTGAGTATTAATTTATTCCAGAATGGTTTCTTTGTCAATGTTTGAGCAATTTCCCGCTAACTCGATAACCTATTGTTCATGTCATAATTCACTCTTCAAAATAGCATGCGCAGTATTGCAAATGAACAAAAGGTGTCTAATTTTTTTTTTTTACATTGATAATATATTTATTAGGGAACATAGTCCGCATATGGTTGTGATTTGTTACTCCATTTCATTCTGTATCAACCAGCTTCAAAAGGAAACTTGATCTAATCCAAGTAAATGATTGATTTTTTAATTTTTTTAAGCGTGTTATATTTTGTAGCAGGCTAAATTGTCCTTCAGTTCAAGTCTTTACTGAGCAGTTATAAAACTGTAATATATATTCCAGTTTAATCAATGTAAAACAAGAATTTGCTGTATTGTGCGAAAGTTATCTGATGGAAAACCATTACACGAGTAAGCGGGATGTCACTTTGCTTCGATCCGATACATGCCAAAAATATGCTTTATTATATTAATTTTATCTTTATACTATTTTTTTTATTACTAAACCAATGACTAAATTAATTAATTTATATGCTGTACACTCTGTTCCTGTAAGCTGTAAGGTTCACATCCTTGAGACAAGAAAATTGCAGCTACTTGTAATGAAAATGTATCGCTCTAATATATTTTCATTACTTCCGTGGAGCAATAAAATCAAAAGCACCAGCCGAAAACAGTTGGATATGCCGGAAAGATCATTCGTTTATTTTATTCTTTGAAAATGCTTAATTTTGTTAGCGCTAGAATGTCGCGTAAATTTAAAACTGACCACATGTTACGTGTTTAGGCTCTAATAAACAGTAACACAGAACAAGTGAAAACAACAAGCATTGTAAAATTTAACAAATAATTCTTCATTGGAATAAGATTGGAAAAGTGGAAAAATAACTTACAATTTTAAGAATCAAATCCAACCAAATTCCAAAAATAATCCACGAATTAAATTACAAAAGTCCTAGTAATGAAATTTTCTAATAAATTAAACTTTAAGTTCCGATTGGAAATCCAAGATGGAAAACAATGACGTATGCTGGCGTATGTACAGTGCTTATCTACAGTTCCTTGTAGAAACAATATATTTTACACTCGGGTGTTGGACATCCGAATAAAAGTTTCATAGACTGTCTTTGTACAAGAATTATATATATGAGCACATCAAATATTTCCAGAAGTAGGAATTAATCCTTTAACATCCAAATAAATTGATGAAACGTTAACATGGATTCCAAAACTGGCAACAACAAAAGAAGATGGCGTAACGTCATTTGTAGATGGGCAAACTAACTATATTTCACTAAAACATAGATTATATCGCATTATAATACGCAGTTTCGAAAACATCCCCAAATTGCGAAATCAAGAAATAAAGGCGGTTGAGTCACGCGATCGTGTATATCATTACTCCTAACATAACCCTGACGAGAACCAATCATTTAATTTTAAGAATATAAAGTTGCTTCATTCTTAATTTACTTGTCCCATCTTGAAACTGACAACAACTAATTATTTTAAAATATAAAAAAACTGTTTACGTGTGAACCACTACCCATGAATCAAGGTCAGGATCTAAATCCCCATTACTTGTTTACCAAAGAATAATCAATGTCAACCGATTTTCTGAAATAAATCATCATCTCTAGTGAATAAATTTACATTTCAATAGCATATAACTAAACACATTTAACAAAAATTAAATCTGACAAACAAGTCAATTTAAACAAGTATGTATATGTGTATCAAAGATTGTTATACGATTTGAATGAACGATACTACCACACCTTCTCTCTCTCTCTCTCTCTCTCTCTCTCTCTCTCTCTCTCTCTCTCTCTCTCTCTCTCTCTCTCTCTATATATATATATATATATATATATATATATATATATATATATATATATATATATATATATATATAACAGCACACTCACAATATCAACGTACTCATGTCTTTTGGTACAATGCCAAATAATGTAATAATAGTTTCATGACAGTATTTATTAACCAGTAGATTATGATTTCAAAACTAATTACCACTCAATCAACATGCAAACAACGATATTAAACCATCATCAATTTTACAAAACCTTGTAATCTAGAAATTCATTTTGTATCCATTTGTACGCTTTCAGACGTATACATAAACCGTAGTTGCTTTCAAACTAAGCAAGGACTAATATAATAAAAAGACGGGAGTTATTGGTAGCTACCAGATTCCTCTGATTGAACATGGAGAGGCAGATCAAAGTTATTATATGTGACAGTTGAAAATCCCCATAATATGTACGAAATATTCGAAAAGACAGAATAATATAGGCTTTTCAGTTGTAACTTGCCACAGTCAGAAGTCAAAACGGGGAATGCATTGTCCTGAGAGCGCAAGGTGATTACAAAAGCAGTATATATCTATAACGTCTTGATTACGATTCGCTTTGTATTTTACATATTTTAAAAGATGACATAGTTAACATCTATAACGTCTTGATTACGATTCGCTTTGTATTTTACATATTTTAAAAGATAACATATTTAACCTCTATAACGTCTTGATTACGATTCGCTTTGTGTTTTACATATTATAAAAGATGACATAGTTAATCTCTATAACGTCTTGATTACGATTCACTTTTTTTACATTTTATAAAAGATGATATATTTAACCTCTATAACGTCTTGATTACGATTCGCTTTGTGTTTTACATATTATAAAAGATGACATATTTAACCTCTATAACGTCTTGATTACGATTCGCTTTGTGTTTTACATAATATAAAATATGACATATTTAACCTCTATAACGTCTTGATTACGATTCGCTTTGTGTTTAACATATTATAACATATTACATATTTAACCTCAATAACGTCTTGATTACGATTCGCTTTGTGTTTTACATATTATAAAATATTACATATTTAACCTCAATAACGTCTTGATTACGATTCGCTTTATGTTATCCATAGTTTCATAATAAAGACTTTGGTCAGAAAAGTTCCGATCGGATGCTAAATAGATATATTTGGAATAAGGTGAGCTAGTTAGTAATGGTCACTTGCGACAACGAGAAATCTTACCAAAACGAGATTCTTTGCAGAGAATACATAGTAAATACTACTTCTGTCCATTTATAATAGACGTCGATGTAGTTTCAATGACGATTAACATGCTCTCACTCTAAGAAGAATACAATCAACGACACAGTATATATCTGCCCCGTATTTAACATGGCATGTATGTAGGTACAAGGAAGGCATAACTGACCCTCGCCATTATTGACCGACGAGTCTCAAAGTGCAGAACGTATGGTAAAGGTATGCAGTCATAAACAGAACTTAATATGAAGAAACGATTAGCATCCTTTACGACTTTCCATGAAATTTCACTCACCAGGATATATAGATTTCTTTATTAAACTCAATGCAAACCAGCAACAAACAAGGTCTTAATTATGGGGTCAACATTTTCGAAAAATGATTCTTGTAGAATCAATTTTGTTCTTGACGTGTTTGTGTGACAAAATTACTAGACTATGATCTTTGAACTGTTCATCACTCCATACTTTAAATGCAAGCCATGCGCAAATTTCAGTCACTTTTCATGGAATAGGACTAAATCTAGTATAATGAATCGTTATTTTTTTTTAACTGTCGCAGTGGCATCGACCTTCATTTCTTTGACACCAAAGTCATCATTCTTCTACCTTACCTCGAGAACATGTCATCTGCAATGTTTGGTCCATGTCTGTGATGCATAATTAACCATTTGTGTACTTTCAGTCGATGTGATCTTGACCTTTAGCATGTTGACCCCACAATCAAAAGGCATATCACTATCCCCACGTGCAAACAATCCTCATTATCTGAATCTATTATCTGATGTTGAACACCATTTTCCTTCTTTCAGTACTATCGACCTTTAAATTTCAGTGTTGAATTCTCATAAAGGACATCTTTATTTCTTCATTGACATAAGCAAATGTAAAACAGTGATGCGCAAAAGCAACGATTTCTGACTTACAGACCAAAATACAAGATCATTGATTAATGCAGTCTATTTTTAAGAAAATACAACCTGTACTAAAGTAAATGAATCAACATCGTTTTTATATCACGTTGCGTTTCTATTAAAACAAATGTATATTTTCAACTGTTGGTAAGTTGCAAGTTGCACTTTGTTATCGAATAGTAATTTCAGTTGAGCAATCTATCATGCAATGTTGACTGAATTACGGAGAGCATTTCAATTCCATATGAAAGGTTAAAATTGTTCCCGAGATTTATTAAAACTTTATCATCAATTAAATACAATTTATATGAAACACAATTATTATGAATAATGCAAGTCATAACTCAGCACTGAGCGAAGACGTATTGGATACCATTTCATTTTTATATATATATATATATATATATATATATATATATATATATATATATATATATATATATATATATATATGTATATATATATATGTATATATATATATATATATATATATATATATGTATATATATATATATGTATATATATATATGTATATATATATATATATATATATATATATATATATATATATATATATATATATATATATATATATATATATATATATATATATATGTATATATATGTATATATATATATGTATATATATGTATATATATGTATATATATATATATATATATATATATATATATATATATATATATATATATATATATATATATATATATATATATATATATATATATATATATATATATATATATATATATAACACGTTAGAATGACCTGTGCATTTGTGCACAAAATCCAGATGCTATAATTTTAAATTATTTGATCTAATTTTCAAGACGAAAAACAATATTTACCTTGAACTTTTGTTATAGCATATAGGTAAGCTTTTACAACAAATATGCTTACTCCTTTTTCAAATTTGGTTATACCAGCTAGTAAGATATATGCAACTGTTTATTGGCTAAACCGAACCTTTAATTAATTCTCTCTGACAGTACAGTGATCTCATCCCAAAATGATAGCACTTAATTGTCCAACAACTGAAAATTGAATGGTAATAGAGAAGAACAGGGTTTAAGTTACGCAATCATGTAATGTAATTTCCTCTAATTCTGATGCCGGCTCTCGTTTGTTGGCAAAATTGGGAACTAAACTATTGCTGTATTGTTATGAAGCTATGAAAAGAAGAAGAAAGATGTAAGGACACGTATTGATGACCGAATTTAAGCTTGACGTTTATTTAAAGTTATTTATTTAAAGTTAATGTTTACGAAATACTTCTTCGTGTCTGTTAGATCGACTATCAGCAACCTAATACAAAGTGCTTAAAAGATCATCTTTTTAAAAATGCCTAACTTTTGAAGACATTGGATATGTACGAATTAGTGTGCAACGGACAGTTTTATGCCAAAATGTTATGTTGCATGATGCATATACCAGCCTAATTAAAATTTCGTTAAAAATAAAATACTTAAGTGAGGTCAAAAGGATCCACATTCTCTTGACCTGACAAGTCAGTGGGAATTCATAGAATAAAAAGTTGATAGACCGCTCCCTCAACTATATACATGCATGTTTCATGACCAAAGGCAATTTTAGAGAACACGTGATGCTCACAGTGCAAACACAAGCCTATTCTCTGGGAGATACTTTTGAAACAAATATTGTGAACTGAACAGATTGGTGCAGTTCAAAGTAGTTGTCATTAAAACAGTTTCTCTACTTGCCTTTAACCAAGGTGTCTACGGCTCGCACTGCTTACTAACCTGCTATTGGCATTTCACTGGCTATATACTGTGAAGTGACTATGTGAGGAGAACAAGCCTCATGAAGAACTCAAGCCGGTAAAATTTTGCAAGTTCGCAGATATATCCACCATATATTTAATTATTACACAATATTAGCCAAACAAATCACATCATAGCCTTAAGTTAAGAATAATTTGCCTGGGGCCAATTTACGAAAACGTCCCATACCAACTTAGGATTTTTCCCACATGAAACTGTGCCCGGAATGTACCTGACATGAGCACGTCCATTTTAAGGTATATGACGATGTTAGTAACACTTGATTCGACGTCGGTCAAGATTAATTAGTCAGTGTGATGTCTTCTTGAAAAGATATACTGTTTTGCAATAAAACTTGTAGGTTTGATGTTCAGAATGATTTTGCTTGGCATTGTCGGTTGAATATGTAATAAACGCCACAGCAGATAGCACTGTTGTTTATGAATGCGGGACATATTTTGTACGTTATGCGCCAGCAGCTACTAAATGAGTATGTGCAATAATCAGAGAATGCTTTACTCCAAGAACCAATATTACAAATTGAAGTACAAGCTAACTATGCGTCACTAAAACTGATTATTATATTTGTCTGCTCGCGAGAAATTTGGAATTTTCGTTACCATGGCAATATGAAAATCAAAAACATTTAATTTCGTGTCAAAGGAATTATTGGTGTCTTTTATATATTAATTTGTTTCTAAAACATTAACCGTTTTGAGGTCCAATAAATTATGGGAAAATGTTCGCCAAATCTTGTACGTCATATTAAAGAAAGCTTGATACACTTACACAAAAACATTCTGTAGTAATTCATCTTAAGAATAAACATCTAGTTTGTTGTTTTTGTTGTTATCAATTTATCTTCTCTCTTGCGCTTCTAGGGACGATAATCAATAAACCATTTTAGACATAGCACGTCTATCAGAAAGACAAATTGAAATTAGGCCGTCAGAAAAAGCTCTTTGCTATAACAAGCATATTACTTCTGTTCCAGTCAAGTCACCAACATCTGATATGATCAATGCCTTCCTAATATTTTCCCTTACAGTTGCCAATTAATGTTTGATTTATGTGGCTTCTTTCCACTAATATATCATCCAGAATTGAAGTTTGCTAACAACCTGTGATTACAGCGGTCTCACTATAGCTTGCAATACTTCTCCCATTGCGGAACCAGTAATTTGTCATATCAATCTTGCCGTTTTCATGGGGCTTAATGGCTTCTCAGTGATGTGTAGATACAATCCATATATCTTTCTAGATCTTATTTTTGTTAGAACAAATTCGCTATATTATTCAGTTATATATAGCCCGTTTGAAAGATATGTTTAAATATTAGAAAAGGAATTTAGTATCAAATGTATCGTATAGTCTTTACATCCCTTTTTCAATGCAAACATACTAAACATACCACACAACTTTCTCGGAACTACCCTCTAAACATTCAGTATAATTTGTCTTTATTTAATTTTGTTTTTCTTTTTGCTCTCTTTAAAGTTTTAAAATAATCAGTTGCTCAGCTCAAATAAGCTATTTTATTTTGGGTTCGTTCCATTTAAGAATAAAATAACGTTTTTACATGGCCAGCAGCCAACAGGTCTATTGCAGGGATTAATTTCGACGTTACGAAGATAGTATGAAATAATTGGATACTGTTTTGCTTTTATGTTGGATGCTTGTTGTTGCAATATAGAGCTCTATTTTGTGACGTACGTATAGAGAAAGTTGCTGAAGCAGCATCTCTTATTGAGATATGTGTTGCCTTCACGAACAGAAATTGAAAATGTCTAAATGTAAAGATTTACATTATAGCTAATATATACTTCTGTTATACTCGTCTGCTAGTAATGCAGCATACACCGAGATTAACCATATTCGGCACTTAGGAAAAATAAAACATTTTAAATAGTCTGTTTTCATGCTAATACACATTTATTGTTGTACATTATTTATATATTATGCAAACAAGTGTTAACACGATACTAATAAAATGACGTAATGAGAATGTCTATATTGTACATTATTTTCTAAATATAAAGGATTTACGAGACTCTTTTGCGACGGCAAGATGGTGAAATATGGCGCTTGATGTTCATTCGAACAAACTGGACTTGAGATTTGCGGCAAACCACCAACGGTTTAGTTCAAGCCACACGGGAATCAGTTTGCTGGGTTAATTGTAGTGATCCAGACTCAAGTTAATGGTCATTTAATATCGAGAGGTATGTCAACATGATGTCGTCCGATACATAATGGCCAAATACAGTAAATTAAAAACGTCTCCATTAAATTAATTTTGTTATTTACCAAAAACATCTCGCACTGCTCCAATCTAACAGCCACGCTGCTTTTCAACACAATTTGAAATCCAAGTGGAATTTAGACATATTCACGTAACATTTTATTCAATGAGCTATTTTCAGATGCAACATGTACCAAACTATAAAGACGTTGAAATGTGATAATTGGATGCACATAATAAACATCGTGCGCATCTCTGTCTGTCCGTCTATCTGTCTGTCTCTCTCATTTTTACGCATCGTGATGTCTAAGGTGAAATCGATTTCTGATGTGATTGAAAAGTTCTAGTTTACACGTATACTTAATTTTATTAAACAGCATCTTTATATTGAAAACAACCCATCTAGTTGCTAAATGAAATTATGAATCAATAGTAACGTTATAAAATTTTGAAGTATCTACGAAATAAATGATGATATCAGCATTTGAGGACAAAGTTCAAATTAAAATTAGGTTCAAAAGTGTGCGATGTCAATGAACGCATGTTGTGATTAACATATCTCTAGCAAACAAACCAGCAGAATGCCAGATAAGAATACCACCTATAACACAAATATTTGTCTGTATATTCATCATCATGAGCAGTATTGATATTGACATCGTCTTCCACGAACCACGGCTTCGGAATTGCCTCCTCAAGGTTTTTAGTTGTGGGACTTCATTCCTTATACATTTATGTTTTCCACCTTTTCCCGTATGCATCGAGTACGATAAATCCTTTCTCTGATTAATTGGATCATTGCGGGACATTTCCTCCAAAAATGCTTACGATTGAATATTATCATTTCTTCACGCCAGGCTTTCTTTGGGTTTTCTTTCTTTCTTTTTGTGGTACCAGGAAGGACCTTTGCCTATACAAAGTGTATAGCAGTGTACGTGTACTTTAACATAATGCTCGATTTTAAAGAATTTAAATAAAAATGTCATAAACCCAAATTACTGAAATAAAAATTATAAATTATATTATAATTTAAAAAGATGACAATACTTACGTACGTACGTACGTACGTACGTACGTACGTACATACATACATACATACATACATACATACATACATACATACATACATACATACATACATACATACATACATACATACATACATACATCGTAAGGAATGTATATTTTCATAAACGTCTTACATGCCAGCGAGTGGGCGACAATAAAATTCAAAGGGCAATTTTATTTTAATTTTATTATCTCAAGTGTTCATAGATATATGATATATTCAGAGAAACCAGGAGCGGAACAAGTACTATGTTTCTAGCGATTTTGGGTAAGATGAGCTGGCATGCGTAATACGCAAAAATGCAGAAAATTCAATTGCACACATAGTGTGACCTAGTTTGGTTATTTGACCGTAAATTTATGTCTCATTCTCTGGTAGAAAAATAATTAAAGAAAACTAAAGGCGTGTAATAAACTCTAATATTTCGGAACGGATATATATATTTGTATTGGGATAAGTAGCATTGACCCTCTCAGCTACATAGAAACAACGGTGCAGCATGAGAAACGAATAACAATGAAAAAGGCCATTCAACAACGAAATATACAAGACATGGATGTTATTTGTGGCGGACATAGTTAAATTTTAAATAAAACACGGTAACTCATTATATGATAAATGTATGACCACAATTTACATAAATCTGAAATCAGTATTACGTTTGGAAGGATTGAGAAATTGTTACAAAATGTTGAAAACAAAACTACTACATTAACAAAGTTACATGTTTGTTTTAGCTGAGGAACTAGATAAAATTTATTGAGTAGAAGATAAGCCGTGGTCATTTTTAAATGATCGACATCAACTGCATCTGACGCATCTGTCACACAATAGTCAACAGTCAGTTACTTAGCAAATATTAGTCAATTGTAGCATCACATAAAAAAAGGAATAATGCTAAAAGTGTAAAAAAAAAAGAGTATAAAATCATTCAGCGTACATAGCAGACCATGTTCTCAATATGAAAACCAGCACTTACACGTGTGTGGCGGCCTCCGGGATAGGTGTTTTGTACTGATTGGAGTGGTTGTGCTCCCAATATTGTATTTAAATTATTATAGTAGTCTCAACCAGGCTCGATTTTGAAGGACGTGAAATGAGTGATATACAGAGGTAAAGCCACGAGTACTAAATCAGCAATGCCGATATTTACATTATTGAGTGTACGTAAGATGAAATTCAAATGAATAAGATTTTAATACATTTCAGTAATCAAAGGATATTAATTATTTGATCACTCTGATTACTCTCGACCCTGTAACATCAAATTGCATCACTTGTTATGTAGTGTCAGATAGCTTTATACCTATCCACGTATTCTACTCGTCTGTGTATTCTATCATATTCTTCCAATTCCTTCTTCTCGTCTTCCCGATTGCAGTTGTAACACGCCTTGGGTGAGGCCTGTCCAGATCTATGTGTGACATCGTTACATGTGGATCTCCATTCGACCTTCCCTTCACCCTGACGGTTATGGATAGTCGGCTCTCCCTCACCCACACAGCGTAACTCAATGGGTCGGGGTCGGTCCTCACCCACGGAACCTCCACTCCTCTTCGAGTGTGCCCGCTCGCATCTCTATGCCTTACAGGCGATTTCTTCGAGTGGCCGGTTTCCCTCTCTACTAGAAAGACTGTCAATTTGAGATGGTATGTAATCAGGACATGCTCCTTCGGTATGACCACGTGTAGCCAGTCATACGATCGTTCGACGTTGTCCATCGTCATCCACATCTCAAATACCCTCGAACACGGGTGTGGACTTGAGAGTGGGTTTCCGTTGTCATTTTCGTCGAGTTCCGAAAACGTTTCAAGTACACTTCAGCGGTAAGCCGATAATGGCAAAGCTGAGCCTTTTTGAATGCGTTGTAGACGTTTGCAACGTCTGCAGCTAAGTTGTGGTAAAATTCGCGAGCTGCACCTTGAGACGTTTATCGCCCAATGTTGTGAGGAACTTTATGAGCGCCCGTTTGTTTCTCAAACTGCCGACCTAAACACTGTAATCAGTGAAATGATAGGTTGTCAGTGAGGATTGAATAACATTGGTTGATGAGAATATTAGTGTCGTGTATCATCTTATTTGCATGTTGGAAAAGAACTTGTATTTCAAACTATTGCAAGGCTAAATCAGAACATACGATCTAACACTATTTATATGGCACGTGAACAAGTTAGAAATGCAACAAATATCTCAGTCTGAATCAACAGTTTCCAACACGGCTAAACGTTATTTGAGACCCTAATAATCAGATGAAATTATTATGAAATGTCATCAATAATATAGACCTAATTCAAAAGTGAAAATGTCTTGCTAGTGGCAACACTATAATTTGGATACAGCAACAAGTTACAGAACTAGAAGACCCATTGAATCAAACACTATCACTACGCACATATAAAATGATCATATAACCAAAGCTGGTGAACAATCGGTGGTTGTTGAGAATAAAAACGAAGACAAAACTGAGTACAAAGTAGTTTTATAAGTATAACTATATTGATGATAGAACAGTTTTTTGTGTTTTATTGTTATATTGATACCCGAGAAATTACAGGAACTCGTAGAGATCTTGAGAGAAAAACAGGACAGAAAACATTCCTGAGGAAAGTTGGGTGCAGGATGTCTCCCGTACAGTCGATCCGGAGATACTGTGAATAAGAGTACAGACAATGAGCAGGGTAGCGTCCATTTGGATTTGGCGAAAACGTGAAGAAAATAACTGGCAGCCATTACAGATGGGCTTTTGTGTGCATGCCTTTGTCCATGACTGAGGATAAAGTGTTGATTGATACCTGTTTTAGTCTTGTTTTTAGGCTATATATTGGTGGTTTACTGATGTTTGACTTCAAGTTTTAGCTTTTAAGATTTTTAGATTTTTCTGGAAGTGAAATATTGACCATCATGCAAACAATTGTATTATATCTACGATTTGTATTTATGGTTCTGGTAATCATAATTATTTTTTACCCCCTTTATGTTTAGTCTATTTAATGATTTACCTTTGTGTTCAAATATAATTTGAGATGAATCATTTATTTTATCTGTACTCATTGGACATACAAAGTGGTAGTAGATGTTTGAACTTAAACGCTATTTTGGAATTCATCTGTCCTGCGGTCAACCTTTCGTAATGGAAGCAATATACTGACTACAAATATGATATAAATCAACATGCTTTGAATGCATTGCTTATATTATGGTATACAAACAATATAAACAAGCTTTCGGACATCGAAAACGTCACCAAAGAGTGGTACCCTTGATACAAAACAATATATGAGATGACATTATATCCGTCAAGTATAGAACATCAACACCTTTCCCATATATGCATCAAACAAGGAAATATTCGCCCAACAGTCATACCTGGTCATTGTTCACATCAAAACACATTCTTGTAGATTTTATTTACACCGGAAGTACAAATGTTTATTATGTTAGCTTAATTAATGTCTCAGTGATGATACGCCACTACAGAAACAAATCGATGTTTTAAACAAAGACATTATTAACAACTTTGGATATATAATTTAAGGATTTTAACACATTATACAGGAAAAGGTTTGTTAACGTCTCAAGTATTTTAACCAATTTGGCTTTTATGTGTTATTTTCTAGCATTATGCGTCTATGTTTATTTTATCTAAAGCATTATCCACAATCCACACGTTTACACCTTTATAAACTCTAGCACAGCAAATCCGTTCTAAATTGGTTTTCTTAATTTGATTTCCATATTTTGCAAAATAACTTTCTAATAGTCCACGGCATTAAATATTGTTCTTGTTTATTATAGATCTCACCGACATTTGAGAAAACATAGTTGCATTGGTACACATTTAACATGATGTCTTCGTCCGTCGATCTTCGTACCAATATATAGAGCCGTTAATTATTTGAGAAAGCTTCTTTGAAATCATTTTCTGCTTTTAATATCAGATACGTATTCCGTTCTACGTTGGGTTTAAACGGCTGTTGTTGTTTGAACTATGTTGTATCTCCTTATATACAGTTCCAGTTTCTGAAGTGGATGACATATTTCATTTCTTCTCCTGACAGCATAGTTTTGGTAAAGTTGGTTTGTACCTTTTATCATCATTTATCAACTTCTTATGAGACAAACATATCATATGTGTGACGTATCGGATTTTGAATAAGCAGTGAACCTTAAAGTTAAATGCACCGATCATTAAGATTGTATCACATTTAGACTGGGGGAGTATTTTGAAAGGGTAATTTCATCCTTTGTTCTTAATTTCTTCCATATCAGTGTTAAAACTTCCAAGTGGCAGTGTTCCGATTCAATGAAATCGACAGGATATCTTAAAATGGGTTTGAGAAAAAGTCCGATCCATGTAATCAAAGGGAAAAGTTATATAACGTAGTTCAGATATTATGACTGACGAAACAAATGATTGTCTTAGAAAATATTTTTCTTGAAACCACTACTCAAGACGTACAGCTTGGACGTAGTGGGCATTAAAAGTGACAACCCTCAGTACGATGCTTTAAATATCACTTAAATTGCACATACAATATTCAAATGATGTCAATAGGTTATTTGTGTGGTTTTACATTTTTCAGTTAACCCTCTTCAAGAATGATAGTTATAAAGGTATGTACATTGCTACGTGTCCTTTGTGTTCAAGCATGTTTTCAGGTGCATATAAAACAATATAACATTTAACATTAAATATCTGTCTTGAATGCTTTTTATATTTTGATGGTACTTATCGTAAACTATTCCGTATTCTATGATAGCGAAACCGTTTATATTTCAGTTATAATTAAGACCTTGAAACTGAAATACTTTTAACATCTTCTCAAAATTGAATTTGTTGTAACATAAACGATTTTGTTTCTCTTAGATCCTACTTGTCTGTCTTCTCTTTAAAAAAATCGATACACATTTAACCGATAGTACGAAATGCTTTTAAAAGACATTAATAACTGACTGTATCTACTTGACCGGTATGTTTATAGTAACTGAGAATATATTTGGGAGCAATTACAATGGTTTCGCTGCAAATGTTAACATTTATATTCTTTACGTTTCACGTTAAAATATGATTTATTCTACTTTACTCCGTAAGGCAAACAATATATATGTTTTGTTTTAGCTGATAACTGTCAATATACGGTGCTAAATATTCTTTACCGTTAAATAGAAATCCTGTACTTTCATGTACTTCCTATCCAAATTTGGCATGTTTAGTACGGAGGGATTCTTTAATAACATGGTTATCACACATCAATCTAATATTTTATTTACAAACTTTGTTTTGTGTTAACATTTTCCTTGCTCGTTTTGTTTCTATGACTAGGCTTTTAAACGCACGTAGAACAAATATACCAAGAAACAGGTTTGGTAAAATTGGTACAATAAAAGTGTATATCTTTGTTTTTCATGGTCAAGACATCTTTTCTCTCTACCTCATTCTTCCTTTTCAAATCACACTGCTTCTTCTTCTTTTAAGCTGTGTTGAGTGTGCAATTATTAATGATAATTCAACAATAAATAAAAGTTTATTTCAAACATATATGTAAATAGGAATTTATGTTTGTAAATGGCTTTGTATTTTTGTATTCTTTAATGGTGTCTTCTTGTAACGTATCTGCCAGTATGGTTTCTTGCCCAGAAGTTCCCCATCGATTTTTGTCTTGATTATTAATTCTAGGGAAGAACACTAAGTTACAGTATTCTCATATGAGCTCTAATTGCTTGTTATTAGTAAAGTTTTAAAGTAAACATTATTCTGGATGAAAGCAATTAAAACAGTTTACCCCAATTAATGTTTATTTAAACGAAATAAAATAAATATTTTATTATTTCCGCTTCAGATATTGATTTATTAATTTTAGGGTTTACTGTTTTTATTATCTCTTCGAAACATCTGCATCCTGTTAGGGCCAAATGTGTCATCCTTCATTAGGATGGACAATTTCCAGCTGGTAGAGTTTGCGTTCTTGAAATATCCGTTTGGTGTCTTTTACAAAGCACATTTGTGTCATATCACGTGTACGAAACACGAGTCATAGCTTCATCTATGGAGGTCAAAATATCCTATGACTGGCATAGCAATATAACGTTTTGAAAATCTATGAAATGCATCACCAAGAATTTCATATTTCGATTTTAAACGTTTTAAATTCTTCCCATTCATTTACTTTTATTGCAACTCACGCAAAACGTTCCGTGCATTTTTGTTCCGTCCTTAAAGTATTTATGTCTTCTTACCTTGTCTGTTCTTTTGTAGACCTATTGTTTGCGAACAGCTCCACACTCTTTCCCACATCGCAAAAGGTGTTCGGTGTGCTGCAAGTATATCTTCAATATGGCGGTTCATTACTAATGACTTCATTCAATTTCTAGAATCTCTAATGAATCTAGGTGTGTAAACCTATTCACTTTAATTCCTGAAGTAACATGAGAGACTATGATAGAATTGGGCCTGCAAACTTCACGAAATTTCTGTTACTATTAAACTCCGTCTAAATAATCATTTTAATTTTGAATATGCGTTCGCCTCTCCGACTGTCCGCTACTTAATATATTGTTACTATAGTTTCATGTTGGAATAAGTCGTACTCAAACAACATGTCGTACGCACATAATATGTCGTACCTACAGTACCACATATTTCTATCGAATCTCTTGATACCGACAAAGAACTCGAATGTATCCACATCATCGTTATAATCGTTTTCAATAAAATAGCATGAAAATTACATTAAAGAAAGCGATTTATCAACGAATCTATAATCATGAGTTACCATATCTCATATTTTAGGTATATTCAACAATAAATGGAAGCATAGGTTGACATGACTTACGACTATGATGATATATGTAATAATGTATTAGTTGGCATGGATGTATCATATCAAAAATGAATTCCGTATACTCTAATCTCCTCGATCTTTGTTGTGAAGTAATTAATTTTCTTTGAAGACAAAACTTGCCATAACAATTTTCAAAACCGAACTTGCTTTCCTGCATTGTAATTTATTTGAAACGTTATCGGAATGACAAGTGAAACGAAAAACCAAATAAAAACGATCTAACTCAAATAATTATTCATAAAAGGGAATTGATGCGACTATTATACGTATGCATTCAGAAGTCATGTATTAATTCAGAATTTAACCAATTAGTCGGTACAAACCAATTTATGACTCTACTCATTCTCTCTATCAATGTTAATTAGGGTTGGGTTTCATGGCTGCAGTCTCATTTATATTATTTGAAATTAATTGCGTCATATCTTCAGAATGAGGTAGACCGAAGAGATGGATGAATCCTCAAAATCAATAGTGTCGCACAAAAGGCGTATATAATCACCAACCCACGTGGTTTTTACTTTTTTGCAATAAAGAAAAAATAGTGGGAATTATTTTCTAGAACATTGCATTTTCATTTCCTTTCTTTCATTATTTCTCCCAAAACTGAATTTTGTTCGTAGTAAAACAAATCTTAAATTTGTTCAATCCGATGCAATAACAACAGTATTGGCATCGATACTAAACATACCGTAGATACACCACTAATATTTAGAAAATGTCTCCATTACAGGAAGAGGAGGCAAAGGTAGCCTTTTATAACTAGTGTGATGCATTTGTTTTATGCATACAAGACTTCACATGTACATATTTCATCTGCCCTGGGGACTCTATGGTGTAGAAAAGACGCGGATATTGCAGGAGAGGACTAAATAATATGTATTTTATTTATGTCACATACCAATACACATATTTGCCGTTTTAATGGAATATATATATATATATATATATATATATATATATATATATATATATATATATATATATATATATATATATATATCTATATATATATATATATATATATATATATAGATATAGATATATATATATATATATATATATATATATATATATATATAGATATATATATATATAGATATATATATAGATATATAGATATATATATATATATATATATATATATATATATATATATATATATATATATATATATATATATATATATATATATATATATATATATATATTTATTTATTTAATTGAATTTGTTATACTGCCTAGATTTGGTTCAGAATGATAAAATTATTTTTCAAGAGATAATGCCATGGGTTCATGGGTTATATATCTTGGAACTTAATTAAAAGTCTTGGTAAAAACATGCTGCATATGTTTTTTCCGAGAGAGCTTTTCTTATTTGCATTCGGGTAGAAACCTGCTAGTAACATTGCTAGGTCATGACACTTACCGCAGCTTTCTAACAAATGTTTCATCATAAAACTGTCAATGATCAGTTAAATATATTGACTTTTTGCCCAGTATCTACTTAGTTCTAAATCAATAATTCCATATTAACCATACGCTCGTGAACCAGTCTGGATGGCTATATTATTTATTGTCTAGGGGCACATTAATTTTGAATCGTCTAATTTTACTATATCAACTCGTTGAAGCTGGGACGTACAAAGAATTATTGGTCGTAGTAGATTTTACAAATGACAATTTCTCAATATTGCTGTCAGTAAAAAAAAACGTTGTTTGTTTAAGATAATGTTTATGGCATAAATATTTATTCAACATTACGCCATGCATCAACGAACACAAAACAGCAGCCGATAAGCCTTGTCCTTTGTTAGTAATAAAGTTGTTTTCACGAGCAAAGCTTATCAAGAGCAATGTGATTGAATAGGAAACGATACTGTAAATTAATTTATTCACAATGACGTATGTGCTGGGCGTGATTTACGGACATTTCTGCTCAAATGTCAAAATGTGCATAATAAGTAATATTTAATCAATTAGGTAAACTTACGTTTTAGAAAGGGAGTAACCTTTTTCAGAAATGCCCACAATCATTTGAAACACTTTTCTCTCTGATTACAAAACAGATATAATCTCTGAGAAATATATGCAACCGTAACTAGAGGCGTTTGGCAGACATTCCTTCAAATGCATAAGCAACTGAGGTATCGGCTATGTAAGAAACTTAATTCGTAGTCATCTTCAGGGCCTTGGTAGTTTGGTCAGTTTTGGTATTGTCCAATAGCTCTGTTTTTGGTTTGTCGAAATATATGTGGACACAACACGTAGTATCAATGGAGTTTTGGATTACACTTAAATTACTATTTTCAGTAGTAGTTCAAATTATCTCCATTTTAAGTTGTAATTCGTCTAAGTTTAATTAATTTCCAGAAAAAACCTTTGTTCATTTCTCTTGTTTCATTTCGTTGTCAGTAAATTAGTCAAGTTCTGCTTCAGCCATAACCATTGGAAATCCCTATTACGGCCTGACTTCTAGTCTAATTAAAGGTCCCATCTACATGATGAGCTTCCTAACTGAACTGTTGTTGAAAAATAGAACTCTGCATGGACATGGTCACTGTCTTTATATATTTGAAGATTTTGAAGATCAAGTTCAATTGCATTTTAGCATCTCAGATATAGTTATGACTATTTAATTCCTTGCTCTCCATGTATATATTATGCGTATAATTGTATTATGGACTTGACCTTGTCAAATTACAAGCTCCTGTTGTACCTATCCAGTAACGTTTATTCTGGTAAACAAAAAAAAAAGTTAATATTTCCTATAAAAGTGTTGGTTTAATATTAATATCATTGTCAATAAAGATAAATATATTTATTTGGTTCTGCGTCTAAGACATCAGTATTCCTCATGGAATAGTGCTTATAACATTCTTCATTATAATGTTAGTAACAGATTTTGTTTTTGTTTGCAACTTTGATTTTTCTAGAAATTGCCTTTTGTCTTACATTCTAACTGTTATTGTTTGTCTTAGTGTTCTTAAATAATCTTGTTTACTTGAAAAAAAATGTTTTTTGATTGTTTTATCAGCTTTTGGCAGAATCAGTTTTATTCTTATGTTCAGTATTTTACATTTGGTGAACTTCTAGTGCTCTTGATTATTAATATTATTATACTGGAATAATAATATTGAATTATTGTGAATTCAGACAAGGACATTTTGGATTATATTATTATGATTAATTAGAAAACTGTTAGCATATCATTAAACGTCAGGCGACTGGTCCATTAGCACATTCAAGACTACATGCACATTGACTTCTTGCATGCCGGATCGTATTTTCAACAACAATGGATTTTAATCAGAACTTTATTTATTATGAATGGTGATACATTTGTTTGGATTATTTATGATTTAATTCGTTGTACTTACTTTCTTCTCAAATTTTCACTGTGTGTTCTAGGGAAATGAATACTCTGTTTTAAGTTGCAAAACTGGTCGGTTTTTGATATTTTCTATCAATAATTTTAAGACAATAGATTCGTCATAAAGTTTATGTAAACGGTTTTTATCGAATGAACCATGCATTTATTTCTGATCATTTTCTAATTCTTTTTCTCTTGCATGTATATATTTACTGAATGGCGATGTTAAAGCTAATGACGATAACAGTGAGATGCAAAACAAGTAAAGTGTGAAATAAAAATATAACGGCAACAATGAATGTGCAGTTCATTATGTTGAATCTATTAAATTAGAAGTAAATCTGCCTCTCTTTGTACAAAAATGTACGAAGTTATAATACTGCTAGAACGTTAATAATTAACTCTTTAAACTACAAAGCAAATGTCTTTGAACACATAATTAGGACATAATTAATTTGTCCTCTTCTATGCCTGTGGTGTGCGTATTTTCCCTTAATCTTATTTATACACTCATACCTGTGATTAAGTAAACATGATCGAAAACAATAATTGAATTTTGCTGCGAATCGAACACGTGTACCAATTTATTGATACAATATCGCTACTTCTGTTACAAACCTCCATAGGATGGATGACGTCACTAATTTCTAACTTTGTTCTACTATATTTGAGAAGGATAAGGCAATTTATGTCTTTAATTCTTCATGAGAAATTACGACATGTTATCGACTAAAACTGGAACGAATGCGGCACAATAAAATACGATACTCTTTATCCTTTCTGTTGATATTCTGTATCACATGGAGCTGATGCCTTTATGAGAATTCCTCGAAACACATCAGAACAGTATGGCTATACCAAGACAGACATATAGAATAAGACATGCACATTCATAGGACATAATGGACGGCGATAAAAGCAATCGTGTGGAGGACCTACTTTCTTGAATGGAAAAGATATTCACACATAATCGCAATTAAAAGTAATAAATAAAAATATCGCAAATGAAGTATTATTTCAAATCACAGCATTTAAAATGAAATAATTGTTTTACACTGAATGTTTAAAGATCCCCCCCCCCCCATGATGTTCTGTATCGTTATCTCGATAGCATCGTCTACGATAGTATTGCCCGATTCTATACAACTATAAAACGAAATATGAAATCAGTGGTATGAATAACAGAGATCTGGCAAGAGATAGAGAACAGAATAATGCGACCCCCGTACGTAAAATTTAACAGTCTAATCAATTACATATGCAAAATGGAATCGATCATGGCATTTGAATGAAACATTTCTTATAAGAAATTAAGGTATTCGAAATTCAATCAGAAGTTCTATTATACTGGTACAACTCTTTTCATCATACAATCGATTGACTGATATAACTCAAACTGCTGGCTTGTCAACGTGACACGGAGCTTCCGGTCTTTTCCAAATCACTGTTTGGTGATATTTCTGAGCTTTTCGTGTTGTTTCCTTTTCTCTCTCCTCTAATCTCTTCAATACATCATCCTCTTGATTGCAGAATATGCTCTTTTTCCACTGTGTAATCGTATTTTTTGCTTTTGCTTTCTATAAAATCGAATCTCTCTCCTAAGGTCCCGCAAAATCCAGCAGACGTATTTAGATATTTTAACGAGAAATACTTATATTTTCCAGATTTAATTTTGGCTATTACAGAACTTAGACTGATTGGAATTTCATAATAGCCTGAATTTCGTTTGGGAGCACACACTGCCACAGAATTAGGCGAAAATTGAATTTTTTTTTTCTTGAATTACAAACTAATCTCACCATTTTTGTTGTTTCGTCGTACATGCGTTACCTGGGGTGAATAATTGATTTTCTCCAAGGTAAGCGGTGTGTAACGATTTGCATGTGCCTGACTTCGAATTACATGAAGTCCGGAACATTAGAATCAAGGGGTGCACGGTAATGTTGCCGTGAATTCTGTTCACCTTTTTGAGGGTATATAAGGCAAAATATTTCTGATAAATATTACGGGACCAAAAGTATCTTATCACAGGAAAGATAGCTCGTCACCATATCTCCAGCCAAAGGGCTGATAACGTCTTTGAGATCGTAGCTGAAATTGTAGATGATTTGTTGCGGAACATCTCTGATAACATCTCTGATAACGTTTTCGAGATCGTAGCTGAAATTGTAGATGATTTGTTGCGGAATATCTCTGATAACGTCTTTGGGATCGTAGCTGAAATTGTAGATGATTTGTTGCGGAACATCTCTAATAACGTCTTTGAGATCGTAGCTGAAATTGTAGATGATTTGTTGCGGAACATCTCTGATAACATCTATAATAACGTCTCTGATATCGTAGCTGAGTTGTTGCGGAACATCTCTGATATTGTAGCAGAGCATCTCTGAAATTGTTGCTGATTGTAGCTGAACGTCTCTGAACGTATCTGAGTAAAGCTGAACGTCTCTGAACGTATCTGAATAGTAGCTGAATGTGATTGATTGTGCCATTTGATTGTGAGATCAAATTGAAGTATCTGACTGTTGTCTGTCGGATTGTCTGTCCGTCTACATTTGTTGTGATGTGTAAATATCCGGAAATCTAGAAGTCTGAGTGTCGGAGCTGTCTAGAGGTGTAAACATCCGGGGTGGCATCTAGGGTATTGAGGAACGTTAGTTCTAGTAGATGTTGTAAGCTGTCTGTACGTATAACTGTGGTGGATCCGTGAAGGGCAAGTGACCGATAAAAGTATTGTGTCAACCCTAGGTATTCGGGGAAACTGGGCGGCGATTCAACTGTTGGTGAATCGTACGGTTATACAGGGTCGAGACACATGTGTGTGTTGCAATTGTAGTACAATTGAATACATTGTTGTATTTGTATAGTTACTTCAGATCACAATAGTATTTCAAGGGATTGTATGAATCTCAATAAAAGTTAGCAACTTGATTAAATACATGTATATGTTCGTGCTAGTTGTCGCAATCCATACGTGCGATAGTATAGTTTGATGCTTGTGTTTATTATCGTAATTTATACTTGCGTTAATATAACTTTTTTAAAGGTTCCTTGGATCTGTGTATAGTCCAAGAGATTCCTTTGTATCTGTGTTTTATTTTGTATTAATATTTCATTTATTCATGTATTGTGAATGGTTGTGAGTGTAATTGTGGGTTGAACGCATGAGTTATTGTGTTGATACATCATTATTTTTCATTAATAATTTGTTTCATAAATTTATATTTTCTTTCACATATTGTGTTTGTGTTGTTCATTTAATCCACCATCCTCTCGGTAACAATTCTGTTACACACACACACACACACACACACACACACACACACACACATATATATATATATATATATATATATATATATATATATATATATATATATATATATATATATATATATATATATATAATGAACGCTGTATCAACGATATACCATGAGATGTAAAACAATTCAATGAAAGGAAGCTAAGATTAAGATTGACTACAGGTAATTGTATAGTGGTCGAGTGAATGATCTCAAATATATGAATATGTGTGTCCGCTATAAAATATAATTATCTGCCTTTTCTTGCTTATCACAATCACTTTTTCATACATATTAAATGATTATCTACTTGTTTTTTTTTTCTTCTTCTTTTTTTACAAGTATTAAATCCGTATAAGACATTCTAATGATTTAAACATGAAAGATGAAGCGAATTGAGCGCTCTATATGCATGTATAGCTTGATAAAAGATGAAAGCTCAGCCAATCACGTACTGGTGAGGGAAATTAGTGTGAAATATCAACTACGCAAAATTACGAAGGAACAAGAGGTAAATACAAGTTTTTAATATATTTACATTTGCTTTAAATCATTATTCTGCTTCAATTAAGAATACTACCGACAATACAATCCGCCCTCCCCTCCCCCCACTATCTCTCATGCGTCCAGTGATCCTCGCATGACACAAGCGAAATTTCGCTACACTCGTCCATTCATGGATTTACGCCCGTCCAGAGAGAGAGAGAGAGAGAGAGAGAGAGAGAGAGAGAGAGATAGATAGACAGACAGAGATAGACAGACAAACAGATAGACAGACCATATCATGTGTACTCTTCATTCGCCGATTGTTGTCTGGAACCTTAGTTTTCATCAGTTTCTTACCTATTATTTTGAAAAGTTTAGATTCGACCTCAAGGTCTTTAATACGATTTTGTAGCTCCGATTGTGATGATATTAACTTGTTCTGGGTTTTTATAAGTTCTGCTTTTGTTGACGACAGTTCTTCTATAACAGCGTTCATCTTTCTCTGTTCATTTGCCAATCTGATTAACTGAAGGGACATTTTGCTCTCCAATTCGAGATGTTCTGTTGGGTTGTCCGCATTGTTCACCGCCAAAGCATCTACCCCAACATGAACTGTAGAATATATAAAACGCGTTTATTCACATCCACATTATATGATATTTATTAACAGCTAATACATTTTGCACAATCGAGTTCCGCCATGAAGGAGACAGTAGTGTTGATTGATACTGACTGGTGCAATTAAATTTGTTTGGGAACAGTTGAAAACAGAAATCATAAAGATCTTATCTCGGTTTTTCTACTTAAACAGAAATCATAAAGATCTTATCTCGGTTTTTCTACTAATCGATCAATTTCATTGAAGTAGAACACGGTATCCACATGCATATCAACAAGGCATATCTATTCTACGTTTGATGAAAGATAACGTTAAAAGTAATAAACGACTTTTTTATATTTGAAAAATGTCCGTTTGTAACCATAATCCATGATGTATATATAGTCTTAGCACGAAAGGATCACAATTTATGGAATTATAAATTGTGTAAAACAAAGTGACACTGAATCAGATAGGCACGGAATGTGGAAACTTGATTAGATCACGTCAGTATCATCCGTCAAACTTCTCTGTTTAATAAGACGTACAACAGGGAGTGGTTGATCATTGTGAAGATCTCAAATACATATTAGTTGAATGGTTAGAGTAAATGGCCGATTGCTTTATCAATGAGCAACTACTTTGTTCGTAATTATTGAATATGGCACCTATTCAATAACAAGCAACGACTCTAATAACAATTGCTCTTTTGTTAGATTTTTTAGATATGTTTGGGCACTTACACCAAAGTATAAATCTGTCATATAGGGATTATGAATATACACGTATACGTTTGTGAGTGTTTTACAGCAAGTACGAAAATTTGTGTAAACTATATTTTTTTTAACATAAATTGATTAAGGTTATAATTAATATTACTACTTTGAATAATAATATACTGAAACAATAACTCAGACGCAATAAAGAATAATTTACAAATCGGTTTTTAGTTGGTTTAAGGTATGCTTTTACTACCAAACAGTACAGTTAGCAATATAAATTAATGCTTGAATGTGGCAGTAAGGAAGGGTCGGTATGTTTTACAGGTGCACCTAAACTAATTGCTTTCAAAATGCTGCTTAATAAATTTATTTTGCACAAAATCTTTCTACAAAGATCGTAAACCAATACGAGAAATAGGATTTATTTTCCTGGTTCTTACACCAGTTATACAGATTGTCATGTATAGCCAGCCTATCGTGTGCTGAAAAAACTATTAGAGCAACACAACATCGAGTCTGAAGAACTTACACTTCATCCATTGCGTAAATCCAAAACGTGATACATGTCAAGAGTGACGTCACTGAAGAGAAAGGTAATTCAGTTTCCCTCAGACTACAGTAAAAGTTTAAATATGGCACTGTCCAGTAATGATTGAAGCTTCATTATCTAATATGGGAAAAAGTTCACATGTAATGAAAATCAAAGTAGCACTACGATAAAAAGTCTGTAGGCGGGATATCTCCTTTAATATTTGTTAACCTCTGCTGAGAAACGTTGACCTTAGATCTGTGGGCAAATAACAGTTGTTGTAAGGTTGAAACACAGATATGACAACAATGTCAGATCAATAAGACTATGAACGTCACAATTAAATGATTTCACTGGATACTTAAGTACACAACAAATGGGACAAACATATAAAAACAATCAGTCAACAATGTTATCGATATAAATCTCTCTGGCCATGTCCTTCATTGCTGACAGTCCATTCTAAGTGACGGCTATAACATCTGCCAGTAGTGATATATAGACTTTGGGATACTTACTATCTGTGCTCACCATGGTACCACTGAATCTTAGTAGTAGCACTGAAAAAGAGAGAGGAAAAAGTATATTTCAGCATACAATTGTTGTACTATTGCTTATCTTGCATTCGTTGGAAGGCAATCGATCGTTTGGGAATATAATACAGTTTATTTTCTTGCAAATTTAATGAATATTAATTGAAATATGATGACCCGGATGCATAATGAATCAATACGATGGCCGGGATGCATGATACATCAATACAATGGAACGGATGCATGATAAATCAATACGATGGTCTGGTTGCATGATAAATCAATACGATGACCCAGATGCATGGCATATTGACACGATGGCCCGAATCCATGATAAATCTATACGATGACGCGGATGTATGATACATCAATACTATGGCCTGGATGCATGATAAATCAATACGATGGCCTGGATGCATGATAAATCAATACGATGGCCCGGGTGCATGATACATCAATACGATGGCCCCGTCCTTAATGCATCAAAATAATTATCTTACAAGCATTATATGTGGCGCCGGATTTTAGCGAATATATTATCTTGTCTAAAGGGACATTTTCTCGTGCTGCCATAAACGACACAATTATGATTTTACCATGCATGGTGGGGTGCCGAATGATCTAAAGCGCTCGCCTAGGGATCACTGCCATGTCACATCTGCCCATCTTGTTTCGAGTCTTGGACATGGCCAATGTGGGTATATGATAAAGCTGCCAGTAGTTCTTGGCCGTGTTTTTCAGGGTTCCTCCTCCACTAGTTAAGAAATGACGTTAAACCCGAAAACGACAATAACAAAAACATGGATACTAGTTAAACAAGAATTTAGAGCACTGCAAACACTGCAGTGTTAGCTTAACAAATACTGAATCTGCAGCCATTCTATCAGCATATCCATACGAGTGGAAATCAAGATTAAAGCAAACAAACATTTAATGTCGTTTACAATTGAATTGAGTTTTATAGTGCTTTACTTACAATATTTATTTTATCTTCCATTTCGCTCATTCTCTTTCACTGCACGGTTCCGGTTGTCTAGTGGTTAGAGATCGCGGGTTCAACCTCCAGGCGAGTCATACCACAGACTTATAAAAGTACTACTCGCAGCTGCATCGCTTGGCGCTCAGCATTAGAAGGTTAGTGTTAGGACTGGTAATTCTGGTCTCAGGATAATGTAACTGGATGGGACATGACACAATATGTTTGCAGCATGATGCCCCAGTGCTCAACATAACAATAAACTGTCACAATGCAGACACCGTAGCAATATGACTGAAAATCTATTACAAATACTTTAAAAATCTAAACAACACAGACAACACACACACACACACATTTTCTCTGTTGAACGGTTAGTCAGTACATTCTTCCTTGACAGGTCAAGATAAATCCATATGTAAATATCTGTTAGAATCGTTTTTCCTCCATTTGCGCCTGTAATGTGTAATGATGGTCCAGAGAGAGAGAGAGAGAGAGAGAGAGAGAGAGAGAGAGAGAGAGAGAGAGAGAGAGAAGAGAGAGAGAGAGATAGAGAGAGAGAGAGAGAGAAAGAGAGAGAGAGGGGGGGGAGGAGACAGACAGACAAACAAACATACAGACAGAGACAGAAAGAGCGTGAAAGACAAGCCGGCAGACGTAACACGTAAAATATTTTTAACCTTATTGATGGTTTAATAATAAAGCATAAGAAAGAACAAAATAAGAAAAGCAAAACATTAAATAGATTACATGGTGTGTGTGTGTGTGTGTGTGTGTGTGTGTGTGTGTGACCTAACTGCGGAATTTACGTGTTGTCATACAAGAATACGACATTTCAAAATTCGAGCTTTAAAAATGGTGCATGATTTATTTATTTATGTACTAACTTAGCTACAAAGAATTATTCGCCTCCATAAAAAAAGCCCATACAGCTTCCATTTTCACCTTCATCGCATGGTCGTCCGTTCAAAGTATGTATTAAGGGGATGTCGCTTCCAAGAAGGTTATATGCCATGATTCCAAACCATAATTAACTTGAAGTGAATACATATTATCCCCTGTTCTTCACATTCATTGTGAACCACTCGTCATCACTCCATTTTCCGTCTTCCATCGACTAACCATTGTTTTCTCTCAGTGATATACGTAGATGAAGACAAAAAGCATAAAATAAATGACTCACCCAAATAAAAAAGAAACCAAATCTTCAGCATGTCGTCAGCTAGCAAATATGTATCTGTTTCCTACGAGAAGGACTCTGCGTTTCTTATATACTTTGGCATACTTCCGGAAAAGGTCAGTTTCAGGTAACCTGCGATAAACTCTGGGTCACGAACTTATCAACTAGGAAGATATCGTTCCATAATTGTGCATTTAGCACGTATTTCAATAAGGGCAAGTTATGACCAACATATACTCCCAACCTCCTCTAAGATCATACTCTTGAAAGCCCCCGCTGTCTTAAGATGACAATTGTTAGCATATGATGTGCAAACTTCTTTATATGATGTGCTTTCGTCCTAGCTTTGGCGCTCCATACCCCTCCCCCCAACTTATCATTTACCTCCAGTTGGATCTCATTCAACAGCTCTCTTGACTAGCTCTGTTAGAACTTCGCCTATAAATTATTCCCACGCTCAAATTCAAATATATAGTTTAGCATTGCAAGCATCTATATGTTATAAAGTATATGCTACCAATATTGCCAGGCTTTGGCAGGTTATATGTACATCTTTAAACAGAATCTCGAAAAGGTAATCGTCCAGAGCTGAGAGAAAGAGAATTGACACATATACACAACCGTTTTAATGAATTACTCTAGAAAGAATAATATATCTCTCGTTTAAAACTAACCTTTAACAACTTAGCTTGTGAACATATTATTTTTTGATTACTTAAAGTTACAAATTCAATGTACATGTCCATAGATGGTTTATTCCAGACGTCATTTTGAATCAAGTTCACGTGCATTTTCGTATACATGAAATATACTATAAGTAATTGATATTCGTCTTCAATGTCATGGCTGTCAAAGAGCATGCAAGATCTTTCACTTCTATCTATTCGATAACTTCCATATCTCCCAGTTTTAATTCTCAGATTATGGGTAGACATTCGCATCTGTCAAATATTAATGCACGTCGAAGTCACGTTATATATGATCATGTATAAACAGTTTGCTAGGATTTTGTCGTTTATTATGTTCCATCTCATATAGACACGTCTGTTGCTCTTTAGTTTCCCAAACCGCTCCGGTGTCCTAGTGGTCAGAGCGTCCGCCCCGGATGCGGGAGGTCTTGGGTTCGATCCCCGGCCGAGCAACATTTCCTCTAAGCTGCGAGCGCGTGCAACTGTTAAGGCATCACCGCACAGCTGAAATGTCAATTTTTGCTCAATCCAATGAGCACTGCGCGCACATCTATCATTCCCTTTGGCACTGCGTGCACATCTACCATTCGCTTAGAGGGAACGTTGTGGCCGAATCCTACCAAACACTTACAAAAATGGTACTAACAGCTGCCTAGCTTGACGTTCAGCATTAAGATGTTAGTTTAGGACTGGTCTGTCTGGCGTCCGGAATATGTGACTGTCTACGGATTGATGCCCCACCCAGTCACATTTTCCAGGTAGCATGATTTACCAGTTCTAGACATCACTATAAACTGCCTCACTGCAGACATCGTAACGATATGATTGAAAAATTGTTAAAGCTACGTTAAAAATCCTAATCAAACAAACAAACAAAGAATTTTTTCCCTTCGTGATCGCCCTGGCTAATTCCTTTGTTGCATTTCTCACAATAATAATTATATCTGAGGAGTCCGGTAATACTGACAATGGCATTGAAATCTTTGTGACGATAGAAGTATATGTATTTTCGGTTTGAGATATCGTGTCCTCGAAACATCAATGATCCGCGATCAGCTACAGGGAACACTTTCAAGGTGCAGCATGAAGTCTTTACTTCGTAGAGTTTGTACATTTCAGGAATGCGTGAAACGAAAGTCAACTTCAGAGAAGACGAATGACTACTCTCTAGATAAAAGTGAGGATGATTGATATCTGTAAGAGATATTTACATTTGTCTACACACTGTCCACTTCGTACAAACAAGATAGACACTGTTCAGGATAACGGTAATAAATGAAATGAGAAAGGACACTGATCTGCAGAGCTCCCTAAGAATAATGTGAATCCGCCAAAGAAACAAGAGGGAGATGGTGGAGAGAGGTTAAGACGAAGAAGAAACCATACCTATTAAGAAAGACCAGAAATGAAGACGAGAAGAAAATGACGATGAGAAAACAACCTGTAACAATCAAAAGATTGATATCAATAATGGACAAAATGACGATGACATTATGTGAAATGTTATTTAAAAAGAGAGAATATAAGAGAAAGAAATCTTAAGTGTCTTTCGGTCTTGATTTTTATATTAAGTTCTTAAAAGCACGCGCTGACAAACGTACACAATTCAAACATCATTGAGAAAAAGTCATGTAAGTGTTTCTTAATTTAGCGATCTTTGAATAATCTCTTTATTTTTCTAGAGAGGCGAGTGACCCTTTAAAGAACCATTGGGTGTTTTCTTTAAATAATGGAAATAACATCATGAGCTTTCTTCTGATACGAATTTGGAAAAGAATATTATCTGTCTTAGCTGATATATGCCAATAAATAATTTTTCTGTCGGATCATTATGTTAATAAATCGCTAAATATCAAAGTAACGTAGTTAGAACAAGGAGCGAAATTCATTAATTCATTTGTTTAATTAGCTGTTGCAGCCAATAAACAAGGATGGTATGATTAGTAACAAGTGTTGACAGGCATAGTGCAGCTAGTGATTTACAGCCAACAGGGAAGAATTAATAGATATTGGTAAAATAAAGGAAAGAGGTAGGTCATGGATCCAGCAACAAACTGGGAGCAGCTAGAAAAGAAATAATTTCAGTTGAATGTGTTGTTTTTGGTATTATTTGGATTCAAATTGACCTTATCTTTGCACTTTTGAATTCCGGTAGACCATAGCTGACACAAAATAAAGCGAAAATTGTTTCATCCCAGAAGCAAACATCCAGACACGTAATTACATTTTTTAATGGAAAAAAATAGTTCCATGCTATACAGCAATCTAGAACTAGAAGGTTGATAACTATCGGACAGAGAGAGAGAGAGAAGAGAGAGAGAGAGAGAGAGAGAGAGAGAGAGAGAGAGAGAGAGACATATAATAATAATAATGAGGACTTTGTATAGCGCCTAATCTTTAGAAGCTCTAAGCGCTTTACACCATCTATAATGACATGACTATTCTACAGAAAAACAAATGACAAACACCATGAAATTGGAAAATGTGAGGTTTCTCGCGGGTTATGAGCGTTATTAGTATAGTATTGTATAAGCTCCCCTTGTCAAAGGGTAAGTGTTAAGTCCCATTTTGTCAAGATGTATTGTACAACATATAATAATAATAACAATAACACACTCCCCTTTGATACTCGTTATCTAAGAAATGACCGCCCTCGATATAATTGCCCGGTTCGAGTATGAGAATTGGTTGGGTAAACTGAGCAGGTATATTCAACAAACAACTCCGAGCCCTCGTAAATATAAACCAACAATTCAATCAATTACATACACAATTATGAAACTTCCTTTCATTACGCGGTTTAAAAATACAACTTTTCTCCAAATTACAATAAGATTTGAAACAGAATTAAACAAGTTAGCCGTTCTATTGCTGATAGTTTTGAATCATCATAGGGTCGAGTGGTACAATCGAAGTCAATGCATTGTTCGATTTTCATAAATTGCTATTTTTAATCTTCGTACACAGTTCAATCAATGTTGTTTCAAGAAGTCGCTGTCTCGTCCAATTTCGAGGTACTCGGCACTCGTGGATGTTTCCGCTTGATTCCAGATTTGTCCACTGTATCATGCGTTCACTTCATAAATTCACGAACTTTCAAAAGAAAAGCTATTTTCTTTCTTTCAAAAGAAAATTACAACAACCTAAGTCTCTCGTTACAGTGGTTACTGTTGAGACTTTCCATTATTCCTGGTTCGAACAATCAGATATTTATATCAGTGAAAACAACTTTACGGCTAGTAATTAACTACACGTCTTCAAATGAATGTAGTTACACACAATGCGAATTATACATCGAGGCTTTGAATTCGGGCCCCATAATTTAAACAGCACATACAATGAATATACTGTCACTAAATCATTTATCAAAAATTCGGTGAATTCACATGTACTCTCGTACCCCATTAACTAATGTAATACATTAAATTGTTAGAATATTATCATTATGCAAACGAGAATTAACGTAACACTTCCTATTCATAACTCAGCATAACTCGGCATAATGTTTTAACGACATAAATTAACACTACGTCATTCTTAACTAAGAATAAAGGTACAAATTCCAATTCATAATTCAAAAACACATTATTATAAAAAAGTGTCAAATGAAATCAATTATACAAATGTATCAAAAGAAATCATGCAGACCTGTAAACTAAGCAAACATCATATAAATTGCATCAACAATATACATGGAATTGTGACAGTACCTTTGTGTTTTTGGTGTGTCCCTCCCTTAGTTTGGCGGTTTTTCCAGGACCACGATTTAACGAATGTTCTTCTATAACATACCATCCTGAGCCTTTACTAAATATTTCTACCCCTGGTCTCTCTTGCAGAGAAAATTTCAAGACTGACTTCTAATTCCACTGGGCCGTTATTATGTTCTACGAATTTTCGTGTGAAAACACACCCCTTATTTAACCGTGACTAATCAGGATCAAAATTATTTTCTCCGGCTTTTCTCTAAAAGTCGGCAACGTCATGGTACATATGACGTGCTTGTTTTTAAGGTACATAATCTCTCCATTTTCTCAAGTCTGACACTTTTCGTGAGAAATGAAACTTTAAAATGTCGCTAGCAGTCAGCCTAGCTGCTAAGTGAACACGGTTTAATTAGTACAACAGTCGCATGCTACTATACAGATCCCTCTTTGACACAGCGTGTCTTCATAAATCTAACTAATGGCTATCTGGTCTCACCTGATGGTTTATTAATTGATCGACTGAAATTTGGCACTTCGCAGAAAACATAAAAACATGCTGAAAACACATAAGATACAAAACATTATTAGGTCTCTATTTTTGTCCCTGCAGTCGGAAAAGCTGAGTTTTAAGAGCACTCTTAAAAGGGACCACTGTGTCTTTGTGTCTGATTTCAATGGGCAATTCGTTCCACATCGCCGGACACTGGAATGCAAAAGAACGTTGTCCATATGACTTCATTTTTATAGTGGGAACAATGAATATACGTTTGTCGGAAGAAGAGCGTAAGTATCTTGCTGGTGTATACACATGGGTGAGGCCGGACAGGTATGATGGACTGGAATCTGTCAGTGAAACATAGTACAGAAAACAAAATTTGTGTTTGATTCTGTATCGAATTGATAGCCAGTGTAGGGTACAGAGCAGTGGTGAGGTGTGTTCTGATCGAGGTACTCTAAAGATGATCTGTGCAGCTGTGTTTTGAACGTTTTGAAGTTTTTGGAGTAAATATTATGACGAACCAGAAATAATTGAGTTACGATAGTCCAGTCTTGAAAGTTCTAATGAACCTTCAAGTGTTTTAGTGTCATCAACTGAAAGATATTTACGAATAGAACTGATACGTCTCAGTTCAACATATGCAGCGGTGCTTATGTTCATGACATGTTTGTGCAATGTGAGAGTACTGTCTGGAGTAACACCTAGATTCCGTACTGACTGTGAGAATTTAATGTTGGTGTTGCTGATATTTATTGTCTGAGGTAAAAGATATGAATGAGAAAGTGTTTGTGTTGTGATCAGAATAACCTCAGTTTTATCATCATTCATCTGCAGCTTGTTACATGCCACCCATGATTTCACATCAGAAATGCACGTCTCTACTCCATGGATGGTAGCATCAACTTCAGTTGGGTGGCTAGACTTTCATATTTGGTTTTCATCGGTATACAATTGGTGACACACTGGGTGATGTTCTATGACACTTGAGAGCGGCTGAGTGTATAGAATGAAGAGAACAGGTCCAAGAACACACCCTTCTGGAACACTACAACATAGATCAACTGGGCTGAAATGTATTGAATTTGCAGACACAATTTGTGTCCTGTTGACTAAGTAGGACTTGAATCACTGTAAGGCTATATTCCGAATGCCAAATACATGCTGGAGATGGTGAAGTAATATATCATGGTATATTGTCTAAAATGCTGCAGACAAATCCAGGAGGGTGAGGACTGTAATCTTTCCACTATCCAAAGCAGAGAGAATGTCATTAAATACTTTCAGAAGTGTAGTTTCCGTACTGTGGCAAGGGCGATATGCAGACTGTACATTGCGAAAAATACTGTTTCAATTCAAATGAGATACAAATTGGGTTAGAAGAACCTTTTCTAAGATTGTTGATATGATTGGGAGATTATAAACTGGGCGGTAGCTCTTTAAATCGTTATGGTCAAGTGTTGGTTTCTTCAGCAGAGGTTTTACGATGGGAGTTTTCAAAAATGATGGGAATTCTCCCGATGAGAGAGAGATATTAATAACTTCAGTTAGTGAAGGCAATATTGGGTCTAAGAACTCAAGCAGCAGTGATGTCGGAATTGGATCAAGTTCAGAAGACTTTGATGCACTCTTCATCACGATTGTCCGTACTATCTACTATATAGAGACAGATAGAGATAGACATAGACAGACAGAGACACAGAGAGAACGAAATGAATACGGCAACACCGACATATTACAAACACTGATCAGAAAAAAACGGAATCATCCAGGTGATGCTGACATCACCACAATTTGAGCTGGATCAGTCACTTGATTAATTGATGAATTTATTTTCTATTGACTTAATAGAACGATTTTGCATACATTTAGAAACTATAATTCTAAGAAATAAATATATCATTCAAATATCATGTTCAATTTCATTTTGTTTATATAATTAATTAAATTGTTTTATTTTGCATATGGGGGCTCGTGTTGTTCTATTATTTATCTCTAATGAGATCTCTGTTATTGCATGTATTAACTTCATCATCTTCTTGATAATGTAAACAAAGCACCTTAAGGATTGGGAGATCTACACACACACACACACACACACACACACACACACACACACACACAGACACACACAATGTGAAAGAGAGATAGATAGATATATAGATAGATTACATACATACATACATACATACATACATACATACATACATACATACATACATACATACATACATACACACAGACACACACACATATAAATAGATAGATAGATAGATAGATAGATAGATAGATAGATAGATAGATAGATAGATAGATAGATAGATAGATAGATAGATAGATAGATAGATAGATAGATAGATACACACATACATACAAACGTACGTACGTACGTAGGTAGCTAGGTAGTTAGGTAGGTAGATGGATAGATAGATAGATAGATAGATAGATAGATAGATAGATAGATAGATAGATAGATAGATAGATAGATAGATAGATAGATAGATAGATAGATTGATAGATAGATATATAGATAGGTAGATAGATAGATAGATATGGACTCCTTGACAGACTTTCATAATTTTGTGTTGGTGTTTCTTGAGTTCAAAGCGAAGAATAAATCTGACACATCACATTTGATGTATCACATGCCATGATTGGTAAGACAAACAACGTGTTATTGCAATGACACATGTTGCGTTCATGTGTCGATGATACGTTGACGTACTAGACTGGTTGAAAGAATCTCAAGGGATAGGTATACCGGTACTCGTATCTGTTGAATTTTACTAAACTACCCATGTGTATTATTGATTGAAATTTGCAGAATAATCTAAAGAAACTTTATGATACGATATATTTGTTTGTCAAACTATATAGGTTATAAAAATTATATACGATTTCTTTATAAAAGTAAGAATGTAATTAGACAATTAATTAGTGTAATTACGTAGAGTTAACTTCATGATTCGGATGCTCTCCAACTTTATTACTTTGTTATTTTTTTAAATATATTTTAGTTATGAAGTCCCCGTTTCGAGAGAAGGGTTTATTATATACGCATAAGGCTTGACGTGCAAAAACGGTTACGATTCATTCTACTATGGAAAGCATATCATATAACATTTATATAGGCTTTCAAAACCAAACTCAGATTCTGAAAACTGCTGAACAATTATGAACACAGTAACTCTTTCATCTACTGGATTAATCTGCATTCACAAAATCGAAATATGACAACCTTGTAACTACAAGAAAAACATTGTTTTGTGTAATTGCCATGACGTAATCATACTTCGGTGAAAACATCCATTTTAATATCTCTGTTATCTTATCGACATCAAGGAATTATATTTTATTAGTAATATAGAAAATATATATAAATATCTCTAGCTACAGAGTGTTAGCATACACTAAGCATTGCAAATATAATTTAGTTATGTTCCTTTTAACGCACAAGTTTCAGTAAAACAAACAAATTGATAAACATGAGGATAAATTACAACATTAAGTTAAATTCCATACACAGTGATTCAGCCTGGTCCTATTCGTGGGATACAAGTAAATTAATGGCAAATTAATACAATTAAAAACTTTTAATCGAATGTGTATCAAGAACTATACACAATGTATATATTACCAAAACAATCAAGATGAGGAGACTCCGTCATCATCCTTCATCATAAGCCCAATTGAGAACGTGGTATAATAACGACCACGTGTTTGGTCCGCAGATCGAGAACTAAAAGACCGTACCCAGACAGCATCTCCGACTTTTAGACGAACGACAGCATTGCATGGACATCCGTTCCAGTTCCAGCCATCTGATCCTGATACGGCACGACATAGGACCTCCCCATTATGAACTACCTCTACGTCGTTTGTTGTATGACCTTCAGTAGAAATTGTCACCAGGATGACATACATTCCAGCGACCGGAGCATGAAATACACCAGTCGTTGCATCATAACCATTTCCTACATTTATATAAACATTGTCAAAGACGAGAGTTTGATGCTCATTGAGACCTGATGTGATACTATTTGCAAGCCGTGCAGTAAATCCAACAATTGATGGTGCCGACCGTCGCATTCGATCTGAAAATAAAAAGGTCTGAATACTTGCTCCAAGTTTAAGAAAACAAAACACAATTCAGATGCATATAAGATAGCATACCAAAATCGTACATACACACACACACACGAGCACGCACGTACGCACGCGCACACACCTACCTACCTACCTACCTACCTACCTACCTACCTACCTACCTACATACATACATACATACATACATACATACATACATACATACATACATACATACATACATACATACATACATACATACATACCCCGGCCGAGTCAATCCAAAGAATTATAAATAAATGGTCCTAACAGCCACTTCACTAGGGCCTCATCATTAACAGGTTAGTGTTAGGACTGGTCGGTATTGGTGTCATGGGTGGGACATCATGCTGCAGACATCGAAGCGATGTATCACACACACACACACACACACACACACACACACACACACACACACACACACACATAATGAACGCTGTATCAACGATATACCACGAGATGTAAAACAATTCAATGAAAGGAAGCTAAGAGTATGATTGACTACAGGCAATTGTATAGTGGCCGAGTGAATGATCTCAAATATATGAATATGTGTGTCCGCTACAAAATATAATTATATGCCTTTTCTGGCTTATCACAGTCACCTTTGCATACAGATTAATTGATTGTCTACATGGTTTTTTTTTCTTTCTTTTACATGTATTAAATCAGTATAAGACATACTAATGATTTAAACATGAAATATGAAGAGAATTGAGCACTCAATATGCATGTATAGCTTGATGAAAGATGAACGCTCAGCTAATCACGTACTGGTGCGGGAAATTAGTGTGAAATATCAACTAAATAAAATGACGTAGCAATTAGAGATAAATACAAGTTTTTAATATATTTACAGTTGCTCTAAATCATTATTCTGCTTCAATTAAGAATACTACCGATAATACAATCCCCCCCCCTCACTATTTCTCATGCGTCCAGTGATCCTCGCATGAAACAAACGAAATTTCGCTACACTCATCTTTTCATGGATTTACGCCCGTAACCTGCTGCAATAGTCCAGAGAGAGAGAGAGAGAGAGAGAGAGAGAGAGAGAGAGAGAGAGAGAGAGAGAGAGAGCGAAAGACAGACAGACCATATCATGAGTACTCTTCATTCGGTGATAGTTGTCTGGAATCTTAGTTTTCATCAGTTTCTTACCTATTATTTTGAAATGTTTAGATTCGACCTCAAGGTCTTTAATACGATTTTGTAGCTCCGATTGTGATGATATTAACTTGTTCTGGGTTTTTAGAAGTTTTGCAGTGGTAGTCTGCAATTCCTTTCGTGTTTCCTGCAACTCTGCCTTTGTTGACGATAGTTCTTCTATAACAGCGTACATCTTTCTCTGTTCATTTGCCAATCTGATTAACTCAAGGGACATTTTGCTCTCCAATTCGAGATGTTCTGTTGGGTTGTCCGCATTGTTCACCGCCAAAGCATCTACTCCAACATGAACTGTGGAATATATAAAAATCGTTTATTCACATCCACATTATATTATATTTAGCAGCAGAGGGTGGGGGTGGGGGGAACAGACCAACTTTATAGGCGTCGACGAGGCTTCCTCCTCATAAATATTTAATAGAAGGGTTGATTTGGTAAACTAAGGCTTCCTCGTAAATACTTAATAGAAGGGTCGATTCGGCAAACTAAGTCTTCCTCGTAAGGGTCTATGTCGTTGGAACTCCCCCCCCCCCTCTACTGCTATGGGTTAACAATTCTTTACGATGAAAATCGCTACGATTTCACAAGTAAACTAATTTGTAAAACCTCGCCACGTAAATCGATTAAATTATTTGATTGATCAGTCAGACGAAAGTTAATTCTTGTTAGTGAATTATTATGACATCGCATATAGACTGAATTAGTTGGATCCTCAATGATTAGAAACCCTGTAGGAGCTGTTGGTGCAAATGAATATAAAATATATCCTTGTTGAGCTTGATTTGATCGCTCAAGATTTATTTGATAGCTTCCTTCGATAACATCACATACTAAATTCAATGCTATCACCGATGATATATTTACGTTGAACGGAGCAATATGCCTACCACCGCCGTCTGGAGAGATTTTTGTAGTTCTGAGATATTATATCCGTGAAGTTTGAATGTGAGAATATCTTCTACGCGTATATTATATATTGTCGCGAACTCTGTTCTTGTTTTAGGATTACTGTCACCTAATACCACTTGAATAATTTGCGCATTAAATGTTTCCATGTCATTGATGATTTTGTTACATGTTTCTACGACGCTGATAAATTCATCTCGGGTGAGAGTACCGGATTTAAGAGATATTAATAACAGTGAAAAATCATTATTCATCGCTGTGAAATTTTCAGTGATTTTATCTCGTTGAGTTGTGTAGTATCTTCTATTAAAGCGATCTTCAATCATTCCAATGAAAAAAATCAACTTGGTGTATTTGTTATAACTTTTTTACTGGATTATCAGGTTTTATTCTGTCGGTAATATAATCAAATTTTTAGGTTCGGGTATTTGATAAGATGCCTGAGGTGGATTTTTAGGCCAACCCAGTATTGTCCTTATAGAACTCTGATAGATATCTACGGCATACCCGGGTGAGTTTATCTCGATGGCAGATGATAGTGTTGGCTCATGAACCGTTATAGCGATTTTCGATTCTTTTCCAGTAATGGATTTTATTCTACGTTGTAATTCATTATTGATTTGTTCGATTTGGTAACACCCAGTTGGTATTGAAACAACGTTCCAGTCTGGAGTCCCTTCTTCGCGATTCTTACTCGCAAACACCAAGGAATTATTCGGTTGTTGACCACCAAATGCTACCGACCTAATATTAGACCAACTCGTAACTTTGCTAGCGCTATCTCTTTCACGGGAATCGGAGTAGGGAAATTCACACTGAATTCAGGATTCGTTGAGGTTATTGAGATCATGCTGGTTTTCACAAGTGGTATTTTCCGTTATTTGTTGAATCGGTTCGGTATTTTTTTTACTATTCGTTGAAGTAGTTCTTGTGGTGTTGTCATTGTTATTATTATTGTCCTGCTCTAATTTCGATATTTTGGAATCATACAATTGAACCATCGCTGAAAACTCACTATCTGATATAAATGTGTTATCGAGCGACGACGATATCATTGAGGATAATTGGTAGTATGCGGTTGACACAAAATGAAATTTAACTACGTAATCCTGCAGTTTAAGCTGGCTGCATGATGATATTTTTTTTGTTATAATCGAAATAATTCCCGCGATTGTTGTCGCCGCTGATATACAAATTGAAACAGCTATCGGGCCAATCATTGTCACCAAGGAGAGTATAATACCAGCTCCGGTGATTACACTGAGTACACGGTAACATCAACTGGGGTGATTCTTCGTCGGTATTTTTTAAATTTTTGTTTGATACTCCTCAGTGAGTGTTTTAAGTTTAGTTTGAAATTCTCTGACTTGATCATAGCGATATTGAGATACCTAAGTTATTGTTGATGATGAAATCATTAATGATGACATTTTATTTCCAAATCAGTTTACGATTTCAATTAAGTTGTTTACTTAAATCCACTACGAATTCCGCATACCATGTTACCGAAACCCTAACCAAATTTTTATCAGTGGATGTTATCGTGAACTGTTCAGTTGTATCCTTGTCGATGATCGTTGATATAATATTGTTGACCCCAGATGAACTCGACGATGATATATTAAATTGAGTCAGTGTCACTAGTGTTAATCGATAAATACCTTTGATGGCCGCAGTGATATTTAATATGTTGTTTGTAGGTCTCCACGCAAATGATCCGTGTTGAATTGTGTATACTATGTTGTTGGTTCTCTCATGAGGGATTTTTGTTTTCTCAAGTATTTTTATCATCTTCGGCGAATCATCCTAGATAATATCGTTGGTTGTTTTAATATCAGCGTTGATAGCTTCTATTTGCCGATTAACCGCGGATATTTCATCAAGAGATTTTTTAATATCCACGAGTGATGTTGCGACGGTCGGCGGAGTTCCAAAGAAAGGTACGGTGCTGTTCTTCGAAGCGCAATAAATTGTCTTACGTGATTTTTATGTCCGTTATCAAGCTGTATTAAATCGTCCATGGCGGTTTTTATCGATGAAAGTTTTGGTGATGTTACCGGTGGATCGCCAAAAAAAAATTATAATAAATTGTACTAAATTTAATTGTTTTCCATCTAGAGATCTTAATTTATCTGTAATCGTGGAAACAAATACGCCAGGTTTGAGTTTACTCTGATCGGAAAATAAAGCAACGGTGCTCTCGGTTACGCTGCTTTGTTTAACTAAAATATCATCCAAGGAAACATTACTAGTTTTCAATTTACCCTGACGATCTTGAAATACAACTATTTCATTGGGATCAACACTTGCTAAGTTCAACATCTCAGCTATTTCATCTTCGATTATTTTTTTTATATCACCGGTTACAGATATTTCCTCGGTTGGTTTCTTCAGCGCTGATAAAGATCTCCCCCAAATATCAATCATGTTATTTTATATAATCTCTCTCTAAAATCTCTTCGATTTCCAGCGATTACTAGTGTATTCATTTACGACTTGAAGTGGTGGTTTTCTAGATGTTGAAATAGCGTCAAGGATATTTAATACTTCGTTGCCGCATATTGGTGGTCATTCATTTGTTGTATTGGTAGCGTGGAATACCAACGAGGGGGTTTAAGCGGTTTATATGACGCATAAATTCTTTAGGTGGCGCTAATCCATATGAATCGAAAGAAACAATCACACACGGATCAATCGCGTATGCAACCCAATGGGTTCCGGCTCCTGTGCTGTTATCGAGATTATGATACCGGTTTCGGCGCTGTTCGGTTGTGCCGGCAATTGATCTTTCATAAAGACACCTCTGAAGTTTGTAATCGATAGTTTTTTTTAGCAGCATCAAGTAAATCAAAATTGGACATAGGAACTAGTAAACTGTCCCTGGGATTCTTAGGCCGCTTCCCTTGTACCACGAGTGCGGGGTTCCTGGTAGTCTTAGACCCTTTCCCTTTTTTATATCCGCGCCCGGTTGCTTTTTTTAGTGCCATCCCTGCTTCGATACCAACTGCTCCTAGCGCCGCCGCTTTAACTACCGCTGGGTCCGCTTTCGCAATCAACGCTGGAATCGCAGCTAACAACGGGAATATACCGCCGGTTTTTATCATGCTTTTGATCGCAGCTGCAGAGAGTGTGATTTGAACGCCTTTTTTATCTTTGAACGCATCATTGAAGTGTTTTATCTGACGAGTTGTCAGTGACAATTTATTCTGACCACCAGACATCTGATTGGGTTTTAGCATTATCGTGGTCCCACATATTTTAGCTGATTCCGATTGCAATTTTTTAATCTGACCGGGGGTTAACGCAACACTAATATGACTATATGACATTATACAATATTAGATTGATCTAATTGTTACATGGTTTTGGAAAACACTACATGTTTTCTACTGTTGCATCGACGATTCTCATTCTTCCACCAACACCTTCGAGTAGCATTGATTTGTCGCTGAGAATGACAGCAACCGCTCTGTAATTAGCAGTACCACCAGGACGGGTTACACGAACTCTAAAGTGTATATCAACGACGGATTGTCTTGTTAAATCAAGATGTTCCAGCGAAAAGTAATAGATCGGATACAGAATTTTAAAATCCAATTGTGATCTTTGCAGACCAGTATCGACATTTTGATCGCGTGCCATATATGACAACATATTATGATATACACGTGCAATATGGTTAGCGGTGTAATCAAGTTGTATATCCTCGGATGGTTCCTGCTGTCCGTTTATTCTAAGCGAGACTTCATTAACGCCTATCTGATCAAATATCATATGACTTCGTTCTTGATTACCAACTCGCGCATTATTCTGTAACGCAATAAATATATGACGTGGAGCTGATACACCCTGTTTTAATGCCAGGTGCCATGTAAATATACTATCAATATTATCCTGTTTAATATCCGTAGTCACTGATAACCAATTCAATAGTGATTTTCCTCCTGTATCCATAAATGATAGTCGCCGTTCTTCTTCTGTGATTGATGGAGTCACTACTGGCATCCATAATGATAGTTTTGTTAAAATGACTTTACCCTCGGGAACACCAGCATCGCGCCAGATTGCATCATTATCAGTACCCTTTCGCACAAGCGCTACTGTATGTTTCGCTCCATAGATAACTTTTCGGACGTTTCTACAGAATCCAAATATATGATGCAGTGGAATCGCGAATGAAAATTGTCGACGCTGTCCTTGTAACGTTGCTACGCGTGTTGCAAACCCTAGGTTGTAATTAGGAACATTATTTATGTCATAAAAAGTACCAGCTGGTCTTACATATCCGTCTGGTGCTGAATCAACTGCAGAAGCTTGTGTTGCCTTTACTCTAGAATACTGGACGTGTTCAGCGTTATCAGTAATATCCTTAGAAAACATCATAGTTGGACCCGCCGATCTTGTATAATCATCAGAATATCTTGCTAACCCTATTATTGTTGTGGCAACATCAACATCACGCTCTATAGATTCAATTTCTTTTCCATTAATGAGATATTTAGCGCTTTCGAATAACGCCATGATACCATTATTAACAAAACCAACTCGGATAGTTGGGATATTGTCATATGGTGGATTATTATGAGCGGCATCATTTGTAACGAGTTTTCCTTCTACTTCGATAAATGCTTCACATGGTAGAAATTATTTACTGGTATCATAGACTAGAAGTTCAATTCTTGATCGAAGATCAGGTTGTACTGCATGATAGGAATAAAATTGATAATCACGTACGGAATCATCTTTACGCACTGGGGCGTCCATATCAAACGCTGGATCAGGTGACCGTCTGAACATTTTACTATATATTCGTTGATCTAAATCATAATTGGAAAATCTTCGATTTTCATCGTCGTCGTTGACGACCCCGTCGTGGTTTTAAGCCACTTCCTGCTATCATATTTGCGGTTATGTTATCTTGGTCACTTGCGGTCAATGATGAAGTCACCAATGATGCTAATTCTTGATCCACTGCGTTATTTATTATTTTACTAACACTTGCAGGCATCACCGTTGTCGATGGTAGTGGTCCCAATGACGAAGTCGCTGGTGGTTTCCTTCGCCGTCGAACTAGCGCTGTTAGTTTATCCTTCGCGGCTGAAAATGCTTTTCCGGCAATATCTCCAACAGCGCTAAAACAGTTAAACATCAATAGCTTTCATCGATAATTGTTTTGCTAGCGGCGCTACTTTTGGAGCCATTCTTGCAAATAAGCCTGCAATTGTATCACCGAGACCATCACCATAGTACGCTCTATAAACAGGCAATCGTGAATTTACTACTTAGACGCTGGTTGGTTTATCATGATTGTAGTGTATGATCATTCTTATTAATTATTAGTAATTCAATTACTATTTTTCTAATGTGGTGATGAAAAATCCAAGGGATTTTCAGTCACTGTAATAACCGTGATGCTAAATTAACTCATCAATGAAGTCTCGATGTGTTTCAATATTCATGATGCCGCCTTGAAATAACCGCCTGCAGATATCAGCTGCTTCATTAATTATTTCCGGTGAGTTATTTCTAGCTCGTTTTCCTGATATGAGAACTTCTAATCGTGCTATATCGCTGAGAATATTACCAGGACAACGAATTAAACCACTATCTGCAACGAAGTTTCTAACTCCACTCTGAGAAAATCCCTTTCCTTTCGTTTTTTTAGTGATACCAGTTGCACCTTTTTCAGAATCAGCTTCTGCCATTATTTGTATTTCACTTGGGATTGGGTCTGCTGTATATATTGGCGGTGGTTGTGTGATACCCTTTACCATAGCCATAAATTTAGCAAAATCAGAACTTATTCCTTTTGTTATTTTAGTTTTACCGCGGTTTGCTAAAAATAATTTATTTGCCCAGGTGTCACTGTCTTTTATAAAATCTCTAGACCCGTCGTCTTTTAAATACTTATTTCTTACAATTTTTTTAAAAACTTTCGTTAGTAAATCTTAAAGATTTGTTTTGTTTGTTTAGATCTTCTTGCTATTTTTTTCAAGTTCACCAATAAAAGGCTTTTCTTTTCTTGGTTCGTCCTTGGGAACATCTCCCCATATAGCTCGCTCAGTGGCTGATATTACCCCCTTCGTTGCCGTGGTTACTGGCTTAAACAATTGTTCCGTATCAGTAGTAAAACGGTCTGAAGACTCTGTCGAGCTTGTAATTTATTTCTGACAGAGTCGCGTATTGGTAAAACTTTTCTAATCGCAGTCAATCTCTCACGCGCCAATCTAGTCGTTAATGCTTCGTTGAGCATTATTGAAATCGTAAACAATTTTCCAATTTGAATCTGAAAATCGAAGATTTTCCAGAGATTTCAATCAAGTGTAATGACGAAGTCACTATAAATGACTTTTAATAAGAAAACATCTAATTGATTCATTTAGAGAAAATCAACTACTTAACCCGACTGACACCAACAGTTATTTTTGGTCGTTTTTATCGGTTTTTTTTTTTTTTGGTCATTATTTTAGTCATATTTGTGATATTTGTAGTTAAAAAACAACAAAAATGTTTTTCAATAAGAAAACCTCTAATCAATTCATTTAGAGAGAATCGACCATTTGACCCGACCGATACCACCTAAAATCGGTCGAAAAATGGCAAAAATCAGTCAAAATGGCCAAAAATCAATAAAAAATATTTACTATAAGAATTTTACTACGCACGTTCATTGATATAAACGCCAGTATAGAATTTCAGCCGCTATTGACTAAAACCGCTTTTACAAATTGAGCGCGCAACATCTGTTCCATTGCATTGTATTGTAATACATGGAGTATTTATAGTAAAAATTTTATCTTACAGTTACAAACTTATAGCGGAGGATATCTAAAGGGGTTTTTCATTTTGTTCAATTAACGCTCGTATATTTCTGATTTTTGAATTAACTTCTTTTTTCAATTCATAATCCCGCCCCAGTTCCCTTCGTATTCCTTCTACAGTAGTAAATAACGGGACAAACACGCTGATGTCACTACAGAATACAAGAGTCGCAAATATAATTCTGGATTTTTTTTTATCAATGCATACTTCTTTGGCAGTATATATTTATTAGTCATAATACCGTATTCAATATCCTGAAAATCAGACATAATTTGATCATAATTTAAATTATCAGATAATTGAATCCCTTGGTTTTTCAATTTTGAAATTTCAGTTATAATCTTATTGATATTTTCAGAATTCATATATGATAATTACATATTTCTAATACAAAAGAAACCAAAAAATTGGGGGTCAGTTTTGACCCGTTTTTTAGACAGTACAATGCCGTTACTACGGTTTTAGGGTAGTTTCTAGGCATACATATAAGGACAGCACAATGCCATTACTACGGTTTTAAGGTAGTTTCTATTCATACATAAAGGACAGTACAATGCCATTACTACGGTTTTAGGGTAGTTTCTAGGCACACATATTAAGGACAGTACAATGCCATTACTACGGTTTTAGGGTAGTTTCTAGGCATACATATACTTAATTAAACATATACTTAATTAAGGACAGTACAATGCCATTACTAAGGTTTTAGGGTAGTTTCTGGGCATGCATATACTTAATTGAGGACAGTACAATGCCGTTACTTTGGTTTTAGGGTAGTTTCTAGGCATACATATTAAGGACAGTACAATGCCATTACTACGGTTTTAGGGTAGTTTCTAGGCATACATAAAGGACAGTACAATTACATAAAGGACAGCACAATGCCATTACTACGGTTTTAGGGTAGTTTCTAGGCATACATATAAGGACAGCAGAATGCCTTTACTACGGTTTTAGGGTAGTTTCTAGGCATACATAAAGGACAGTACAATTACATAAAGGACAGCACAATGCCATTACTACGGTTTTAGGGTAGTTTCTAGGCATACATATAAGGACAGCAGAATGCCTTTACTACGGTTTTAGGGTAGTTTCTAGGCATACATAAAGGACAGTACCATGCCATTACTACGGTTTAGGGTAGTTTCTAGGCATACATATACTTAATTAAGGACAGTACAATGCCGTTACTACGGTTTTAGGGTAGTTTCTAGGCATACATAATAAATGGATTATATACAATGAATGACGTCAATGGCGTGGTATTGAATGAATGAAATAGGATAGCACAAAACAATACTACATATAACAATAAAGGAATTAATGACTGATAATGACACTCTACATTCAAATTGCAACCACATATACCCCCCACAAAGTCACACTGGGTTGAATGAAAAAGTCATTTACACCACGGCGCGGTGTGGTTGGTATAGTGGTTGTAATTTGAACTTCGGGTGCTCATCTCCCCTCAATTAAAACCATCTGTCGGTAACCGTTGGCAATAATGCCTGTTACGGGTTTTGAACCATGGACTCCTGGATGTAACCGCAACGCGTTACGAATGAGCTAACTGTTCTTATATACAGGTGTACGTTTTTTGAATATAATATATATGCAGTTTAATACAGTCAATAGTGAACAGGTGTGATGTACAAGGAATGGATCAATGAATGACGTCAATGGCGTGTATACACAATGAATGAACGTGGATTATATAGGACAATAGAACAATTATAGAATGATATGATAATGAATGAATCTATATATCTTTTGTGTACTTTTGACAACATTGAAGCAGAACCGAATACTTGAAAAAAAACACAAAAAAAATACAATTGTTTGTAAATACCACTTATTTGATTCGTTTTCTTACAAAAAAACAGATAATTGATTATATCCGCTAAGATTCATAACAATTATAACCAGCCAATCAGAAATCAGGCGACACAGCGATTGAGATTACCTCTCTTTGCTAAGCCGACATACCTGCACGAGTTATTCCCCGCTGGTGTTATATAAAATATGTACAAAATGGTATTCAGGCATAAACGAATTGAATTTTTTTCCCCATTTTTTCTGGAAATCGTTGATCGGGTTATTCCCTCTGCTACTCTTCGTACTAAGGGCATACAGATATCGAAATATCTACCGGATTCATTCATGGATTGGAATACCATTTCTTCATTAGTTGCCGTATTAAATGATTTTACAGGTCTATTTTCAATTGACTTACAAGTACCAGTTCTTTCTAGTTTGGAATTCTCACTCGGCGTAACAGCTTGTAGATTATTCAAAGAATTATCAGTCTTAATACCATTTAAGTGATTAATAACAAAACCATTCTTAATCAATCCATGAAAACACTCGTATGCGATTCTATGATTATGATACATTTTCCATCCAGCGCAAAACCTCAAATACCCCTGACTAGACACAACACCGACTGGCGTCTTCAGTCTGCGGTGTCTGATAATACCATCACGGGACGCCTCATAATTACTGATCAAGGGATGTGGTCGAAATTTTTGGTTCATTTATATACAATATTATTATTTGTCTAATTTATTATTTGCTTGAAGTATCACTTTGGAATCTTCCAATGTAGTCTTGAGCAGTTCTTATAATTTTGTCAGAGTCATTAATGGAGTTTTTTGATTCTCTTATCATAATAACGCTTCAACTCTCTGTATCGCTTACCACCACAACCGAGATACCACTGCGAGAATTATACCGCACTGAAGCCATCCATGACGCGATGAAAAAACTAGCCAGTGGATTTTCAACAGAACACGACGAACAATTATTAACAAACTGTTTTACAATTCCGTCGGTTGCAGCTCATTTTGCGAGAAAGAAAAACACGTGGAAACCAACAAGAGCTGAATTTCTATCAGATATCAAATCAAGCTGCATCGAATATAACCACGGTGGATTATGGAATACAAAATATGACCCTGAGACTATTATTTCGGTTGATATGGTCGCGTGTTATCCGGCGAGTTTTCTCGGGTACGGAGAGTGTGATAAGTACTTCAAGCGATTTGGACATCTCACACATGAAATGACTCGTGTTGCTATTAATGGACCACTGCCTGATTTTGATTTAACCGGATTTGCTCGTGTGGTATCATTTGAACTAGCTACAGGACTTCATCCGTGCTGTTATGTGTGGATTGGTAGACACATCTCTGAAAAAACACTGGATGCCAATAGTGCGATTACGGTATATGATTGATTGTAGCATGCTGATATCGCTGATTCTCAGTGAAGCGATTATATCATATCGAGCGCAGACTGAAGTCTGATTACCACAACCTAATCTAGATAGTATAATCAGCGAAAATATAAAACAATTTCCCGATCTCGACGAAGAATATATCATGAAGTGGTCCAAACAGGTATTTGAAGTTAGAAATAAAGACGCAAAGGATCTTGGTAGAAGAATAATTGGTAAATTTACTCAAGGTGGAAAATACGACAATAATATTCTTCACGGTTGATTATGGATAGCGTTGAATACGACTTTATAATCGCGGATATAACATCTAAGGGTATATACGTCGATCGTACAGACGCTTTCTTGTCCGATGGAACCAAATTAGGTACAATTGTTACTTACAACGATGGATACAGTCTTCAGTATACACATTTGAGGGCATCTATAATGGCTTATGCTTCTATCAATTTTTTTTCAATAATAAATAAATTTCCTGACACCGCCGTTAGAGTAACCACTGATTCATTTTATATAATCGCGAAACACAGCGAAGCAATGTCTAAATTCACTAATTTTGATGAGAGTTGGAGATCATGGAGAATTAAGCGGGAAATACTGCGTCATTATTCCAAAGCAGCAGATGTTACGATTGAAGATAAATATTTGAAAAATAAGCAGATATCAGAACTATCTAATGCACCGCAGATATCTGATCCAATATGTAGATATAAAACAGTTTATTTAAACGGTTGTGGCGGGTCAGGAAAGACCCGTGCGATTGAATTATTTCGTGGGAAATCAAACACGATCATGCTAACACCAACACACAGACTTGCCAGAGAGATGAAACAACGGGGAATTAATGCTTGTACTTATCACAGTTTCTTTCGATGGAAAGGTGACGAATGGACTCCTGAACGAATGGGTGAGAAATTTATTCCTGAAATTATTATTTGGGATGAGATATGCACAGTGTCGTTAGATGTATTACAAAGATTTCTCGATTGGTTATTGTTAACGAATACAAAAGTAATGTGTGGCGATCACAGTCAACCACCACCATTTGTCGGTTTATCCCCACATGATTGGCTGAAGAATTTTGTAGACTACTATGAAGAAATTAATACCGATCATAGAGCACTTGATGAACAATTACGCAAGTTCAAGAAACTAATTAGATTACATCCGGATAGAATTCAATGTGAAATGGCGCGTAAATAATTTCGGAAACATCATTAAATGACTTCTGGGAAGCGTGGAAACCAAATGATTTGATAGTGGCGAGTAGAAAGATAGTCCGAGACACACCTCAGTTGAAGTTATTTGAATTACATAAAGAAAAATTTGCAACACTTCCAACGCCGCTGTGTTATAGACCCAAGGATACACGAAGACAGAATATCGAAGTTGATATTACCGGACAAAGTGAATGCTGACTTGTCTTGAGTGCAACAGACGAAGAGGTGCTAGTTAAAACCACGCGGCGGTAATTGAGTATCCTCGGTTATCACTTGCAGCTGCTCACGAGTAAATCCTCGCTGTGGAGCAGTTGATTCCAATCTATAGATTGCTGGTCTACCCGTAGATCGTGTTATACTAGATATTTTATGCGCGGTAATACTCCAAATAGGATCAGTAGCTCGTTTTTTACCACCTTCGAGCTCTCCTGGTTCATATAAATACCTAACAGTGACATTGCCGAGTATTGGTTGCTTTGAAAAATCCTTTTGTGGTTTTACGGGTATATACTTCTTTTTAATCGCGTTGTTAGGTTTCATGTCGATTGTTCGAGTAATCTCATTATTTAGCGCGGTAATCACAACTGGTAATCTCTTGACCCATTCACGAGATCGTTTATCCTGAATAAATTCCTTCGCGTATTGATATCCAAATAATCGCTCAGCAAGTGTCCGATTAAATCGTTTCACAATTGCCTGATCGCGATGTAATGCAGTATGTCCTCGTCTGATGGTGACATTATGATGCTTCATTGTTGATAGAACCGTACCCTGAAATTCCTTGCCAGGATCAACTTGTAATAGATTTGGCCTTGCAGAGGACCTCGTCGATAAATCCTTTCAAACGCAGAAGCAGCTTCACTTGGTGATTTTGTTTTTAACGGTTCTGCTTGTTTGTATCTACTCGCAACATCAACTACAGTTAGCGCATACTAGTAAACACCATCATGTGGCAGAAATAATGTATCAGCTTCATGAACCTCATTAGTAACGGTCAAATCAAAATGCGAAAAGTTAATTTGTTTAGGCGGCGATAGATAAATTTGCCATATCGCCTGTTTGAATAACCAATTAGCCGCTGTAGTACTTTTCACCTTTGCGGCGCTAGCGAGTTTACCAATTACTGCTTTACCCCTCCAGTATCCTCTTGGAGAATAATAAATAGATTCCATGTTGTTATAAATTACCAGCACCTAACATCAATTTACCTTTCATCGCTGATTTTACTAACCATGAAGCCAATTTTTCTTTGAAAGATTTATCAATAACAGAATTCAACGCGTGAATTAATTTCACATCTGCGATATGTCTGTGTTGCAGATTGCTACTTTTATAAGCAACATCATGAGCATGACACGCCTTATCAATAGCGTGTATTGGTTCTTTACCCGGTCGGGGTTGGTTTTGATCATCGAGTCTGATATCGAGTCTGGTCCCGGGTCCACAATAACTATACCCCGGAAGGTGTTTTTCTCCTGGAAACTTCGCCCATGGTGTTCCTGAGAGTTTAGTTAACTTGGTTGCAATATCACCTCCTCGTTTTTTTTTTTAATTCCTTAGAAACAAATCTAAATGTTTTTGTATTACATTGTACACACTTACCAGAAAGTGCTGATCTGTTATCGCTAGTTGTAATCGTAGTCAAGTTATCTGTGCCAGTACGCTTCTTACATTTCACACAATATAGATCCATAATATATTTATAATAACATGAATGTAATTGATTATTCAGCTACCCGACGACGGGAACCTTTTAAACACCTTGCGATGTTGCCAAATTCAATTAGAATGATTATAAACGGACCATCTGGAAGTGGCAAGACACAACTGCTACTTAATTTAATAACGAGATGGATGAAATGGAACAAATTGTATTTAGTAGCCCCGAGTGTAGACGATCAGAGATGTTACGATGTGTTAAAGGATTTTAACGAGAAAGCAAAATTGGAAATAGATGAGGATATTATTGAGTTTATAACAGATATAGAGGAAGCACCGAACAATGATGCTATTGATGGAAGTATTAACAATTTAGTCGAATATGATGATGTCATGTTAGACAATCAAAAAAAAAAAACGCTAGGATATTTTCCAGAGGTAGGCATAAAAACACCGACGTGATATATGTCACTCAACGATACACACAAATACCAAAAGTGATCAGAGATAACTGCAATATTCTTGCTGTATTCAACGGAGTTGATACACATACTCTTAGAAATATTCGGCAAACTTGGTGCGGCGGTGATATGGATCATAATCAATTTAGAAATTTCTTTAGTCGCGCTCAGTCAATCCCACATGAATTTGTAACGATAAATTTATCAGATCCTCGAACGCGATATCCTGTCTGACTTGATAAAATATTCGGTTAAAATTGCTAACAATTTCAAAAATTGTTAACCCATATCAGCAGAGGGGGGAGTTCCAACGACATTGGCGTCTTTTTTTTTGTTTTTGTTTTTTTTTTGCCAAATATACCCTTACGAGGGAGACTTAGTTTCCCGAATCGACCCTTCTATTAAGTATTTACGAGGACGCCTCAGTTTACCAAATCAACCCTCCTATTAAATATTTACGAGGAGGAAGCCTCGTCGACGCCTATGAAGTTGCTTCGTTTCCCACCCCCCTCTGCTGCTTATTTATTTACAGCTAATACATTTCGCACAATCGAGTTCCGCCATGAAGGAGACAGTAGTGTTGTTTGATACTGATTCGAAGGTGCAATTAAATTTCTTTGGGAACAGTTGAAAACAGAAATCATAAAGATCAATTAGGTATAAAATATAACATAAATAATAATGTGGAAACATTCATTTTATGGAGATACAAGACAAGAAGTATGTCTTTACTTCCATTAGACCAGTTCGAGAGCAATCACGTGGCACATACACGACATATAGTATAATGCATTCACGGAGGACATTAGACATTTACGTAACACGATATGTGAATATGCCTCTAAGCATTATGACAAGTAAATTATTATTGATTCTATATATCAACTTTTTCTCATTATACTCCAAAATAAGACATGTACTTTTAAATATGAAATCAAACTGCATAATTTTCAAATCCACTGCCACACCGACCCTTCCTTCGTGCTACATTCAAGCATTAATTTATATTGCTAACTGTACTGTTTGGTAGAAAAAGCATACCTTACACCAATTAAAAACCGATTTGTAAATTATTCCTTTTTGCTTCTGAGTTATTGTTTCAGTGTATTATTATTCAAAGTAGTAATATTAATTATAACCTTTGCTTAAATCAATTGATGTTAAAAAATTATAGTTTACACAAATTTTCGTCCTTGCTGTAAAACACTCACAAACATATACGTGTATATCATGATCCCTATATGACAGATTTGTACTTTGGTGCAAGTGCCCAAATCTAAAAAATCTAACAAAAGAGCAATTGTTATTAGAGTCGTTGCTTGTTATTGAAAAGGTGCCATATTAATTAATTACGAACAAAGTACTTGCACATTAAACAGAGAAGTTTGACGGATGATAATAACGAGATCTAATCAAATTTCCACATTCCGTGCCTATTCAGTGTCACTTTGTTTTACAAAATTTATAATTCCATAAATTGTGACCCTTTCGTGCAAAGACTATATTTTCATCATGGATTATGGTTACAAACGGACATTTTTCAAATATAAAACGTATATTTCAGCATACACTTGATGTACTATTGCTTATCTTGTATTCGTTTGAAGGCAATCGATCGTTTCGGAATATAATACAGTTTATTTTCTTGCAAATTTAATGATTAATAATTAAAATATGATGACCCGGATGAATGATAAATTAATACCATGATCCGGATGATTGATACATCACTATGATGCCTCGAATGCGCGATAAATCAATACGATGACCCGGATGCATGATACATCAATACGATGGCCCGGATGCACGATACATCAATACGATGGAACTGATGCATCATGAATCAATACGATTTTCTGGTTGCATAACAAATCAATACGATAACCCAGATGCATGATATATTGACACGATGGCCCGGATGCATGATAAATGTATACGATGACGCGGACGCATGATACATCAATACGATGGCCTGGATGCATGATAAATCAATCTGATGGCCCGGGTGCATCATACATCAATACGATGGCCCCGTCCTTGATGCATCAAAATAATTATCTTACAAGTATAATATGTGGCGCCGGATTTTAGCGAATATATTATATTGTCCAAAGGGACATTTTCTCGTGTTTCCAAAAACGACACAATTATGATTTTACCATGCATGGAGGGTACCAAATGATCTAAAAAGCTCGCCTAGGGATCACTGCCATCTCACATCTGTCCGTCTTGTTTCGAGTCTTGGACATGGCCAATGTGGGTATATGATAAAGCTGCCAGTAGTTCTTGGCCGTGTTTTTCAGGGTTCCTCCTCCACTAATTAAGAAATGGAGTTAAACCCGAAAACGACAACAACAACAAAAACATGGATACTAGTTAAACAAGAATTTAGAGCACTGCAAACACTGCAGTGTTAGCTTAACAAATACTGAATGTGCAGCCATTCTATCAGCATAACCATACGAGTGGAAATCAAGATTAAATCAAACCAATATTTAAAGTCCTTTACAATTGAATTGAGTTTTATACTGCATTACTTACAATATTTATTTTATCTTCCATTTCGCTCATTCTCTTTCACTGCACGGTTCCGGTTGTCTAGTGGTTAGAGATCGCGATTCAACCTCCAGGCGAGTGATACCACAGACTTATAAAAGTACTACTCGCAGCTGCAACGATTGGCGCTGAGCATTAGAAGGTTAGTGTTAGGACTGGTAATTCTGGTCTCAGGATAATGTAACTGGATGTTACATGACACAATATGTTTGCAGCATGATGCCCCAGTGCTCAACATAACAATAAACTGTCACAATGCAGACACCGTAGCAATATGACTGAAAATATATTACAAATACTTTAAAAATCTAAACAACACAGACAACACGCACACACACACACACACACACACACACACACACACACACACGTTTTCTCTGTTGAACGGTTAGTCAGTACATTCTTCCTTGATAAATCAAGATAAATCCATATGTAAATATCCGTTAGAATCGTTTTTCCTCCATTTGCGCCTGTAATGTGTAATGATGGTCCAGAGAGAGAGAGAGAGAGAGAGAGAGAGAGAGAGAGAGAGAGAGAGAGAGAAAGAGAGAGAGAGCAGACAGACAGACAAACAAACATACAGACAGAGACAGAAAGAGCGTGAAATACAAGCCGGCAGACGTAACACGTAAAATATTTTTAACCTTATTGATGGTTTAATAATAAAGCATAAGAAAGAACACTATAAGAAAAGCAAAACATTAAATAGATTACAGTGTGTGTGTGTGTGTGTGTGTGTGTGTGTGTGTGTGACCTAACTGCGGAATTTACGTGTTGTCATACAAGAATACGACATTTCAAAATTCGAGCTTTAACAATGGTGCATGATTTATTTATTTATGTACTACCTTAGCTACAAAGAATTATTCGCCTCCATAAAAAGCCCATAAAGCTCCCATTTTCACCTTTATCGCAAGTTCGTCTGTTCAAAGTATGTATTAAGGTTATGTCGCTTCCAAGAAGGTTATATGGCATGATTCCAAACCATAATTAACTTGAAGTGAATAAATATAATCCCCTGTTCTTCACATGCATTGTCAGCCACTCGTCATCACTCCATTTTCCGTCTTCCATCGACTAACCATTGTTTTCTCTCAGTGATATACGTAGATGAAGACAAAAAAATAAAATAAATGACTCACCCAAATAAAAAGAAACCAAATCTTCAGCATGTCGTCAGCTATCAAATATGTATCTGCTTACTACGAGAAGGAATCGTGAGTTTCAGGTAACCTGCGATAAACTCTGGGTCACGATCTTATCAACTAGGCAGATATCGTTCCATAATTGTGCATTTAGCATGTATTTCAATAAGGGCAAGTTATGACCAACATATACTCCCAACCTCCTCTAAGATCATAGTCTTAAAAGCCCCCGCTGTCTTAAGATGACAATTGTTAGTATATGATGTGCAAACTTTTTTATATGACGTGCTTTCGTCCTAGCTTTGGCGCTCCATACCCTTCCCCCCAACTTATCATTTACCTCCAGTTGGATCTCATTCGACAGCTCTCTCGACTAGCTCTGTTAGAACTTCGCCTATAAATTATTCCCACGCTAAAATTCAAATACATAGTTTAGCATCTACATGTTATAAAGTATATCCTACCAATATTGCAAGTCTTTGGCAGGTTATATGTACATCTTTAAACAGAATCTCGAAAAGGTAATCGTCCAGAGCTGAGAGAAAGAGAATTGACACATATACACAACCGTTTTAATGAATTACTCTAGAAAGAATAATATATCTCTCGTTTAAAACTAACCTTTAACAACTTAGCTTATGAACATATTATTTTTGGATTACTTAAGGTTACACATTCAATGTACATGTCCATAGATGGTTTATTCCAGACGTCATTTTGAATCAAGTTCACGTGCATTTTCGTATACATGAAATATACTATAAGAAATTGATATTCGTCTTCAATGTCATGGCTGTCAAAGAGCATGCAAGATCTTTCACTTCTATTTATTCGATTACTTCCATATCTCCCAGTTTCATTTCTCAGATTATGGGTAGACATTCGCAATTGTCAAATATTAATGCATGTCGAAGTCACGTTATATATGATTATGTATAAACAGTTTGCTAGGATTTTGTCGTTTATTATGTTCCATCTCATATAGACACGTCTGTTGCACTTTAGTTTCCCAAACCGCTCCGGTGTCCTAGTGGTCAGAGCGTCCGCTCCGGATGCGGGAGGTCTTGGGTTCGATCCACGGCCGAGCAACGTTTCCTCTAAACTGCGCGCGTGAGAGCGCGCGCAACTATTCAGGCATCACCGCACAGCTGAAATGTCAATTTTTGCTCAATCCAATGAGCACTGCGCGCACATCTATCATCCCCTAAGGAACTGCGTGCACATCTACCATTCGCTTAGAGGGAACGTTGTGGCCGAATCATACCAAAGACTTACAAAAATGGTACTAACAGCTGCCTAGCTTGACGTTCAGCATTAAGATGTTAGTTTAGGACTAGTCTGTCTGGCGTCCGGAATATGTGACTGTCTACGGATTGATGCCCCACCCAGTCACATTTTCCAGGTAGCATGATTTACCAGTTCTAGACATCACTATAAACTGCCTCACTGCAGACACCGTAGCGATATGATTGAAAAATTATTAAAGCTACGTTAAAAATCCTAATCAAACAAACAATGTTTTTCCCTTCGTGATCGCCCTGGCTAATTCCTTTGTTGCATATCTCACAATAATAATTATATCTTAGGAGTCCGGTGATACTGACAATGGCATTGAAATCTCCTTTGGGACGATAGAAGTATATGTATTTCCGGTTTGAGATATCGGGTCCTCGAAACATCAATGATCCTCGATCAACTACAGGGAAAACTTTCAAGGTGCAGCATGAAGTCTTTACTTCGTAGAGTTTGTACATTTCAGGAATGCGTGAAACGAAAGTCAACTTCAGAGAAGACGAATGACTACTCTCTAGATAAAAGTGAGGATGATTGATATCTGTAAGAGATATGAACATTTGTCTACAGACTGTCCACTTCGTACAAACAAGAGAGACACTATTCAGGATAACGGCTATAAATGAAATGAGAAAGGATACTGGTCTGCAGAGTTCCCTAAGAATAAGGTGAATCCGCCAAAGAAACAAGAGGGAGATGGTGTACAGGGGTTTAGACGAAGAAGAAACCATACCTATTCAGAAAGACCAGAAATGAAGACGAGAAGAAAATGACGATGAGAAAACAATCTGTAACAATCAAAATATTGATATCAATAATGGACAAAATGAAGATTACATCATGTGAAATGTTATTTAAAAAGAGAGAATATACCAGAGAGAAAACTTAAGTGTCTTTCGGTCTTGATGTTTATATTAAGGTCTTAAAAGCACGCGCTGACCAACGTGCACAATTCAAACATCATTGAGAAAAAGTCATGTAAGTGTTACTTAATTTAGCGATCTTTGAATAATCTCTTTATTTTTCTAGAGAGGTGAGTGACCCCTTAGAGAAGCATTGGGTGTTTGTCTTTTTAAAAAATAAAGGAAATGACATGATGAGCTTTCTTCTGATACGAATTTGGAAAAGAATATTATCTGTCTTAGCTGATATATGCAAATAATTATTTTTTCTCTCGGATCATTATGTTAATAAATCGCTAAATATCAAAGTAACGTAGTTAGAAGAAGGAGCGAAATTCATTAATTCATTTGTTTAATTAGTTGTTGCAGCAAATAAACGAGGATGTTTTGATTAGTAACAATTGTTGACAGGCATAGTGCAGCTAGTGATTTACATCCAACAGGGAAGAATTAATAGATATTGGTACAATAAAGGAAAGAGGACGGTCATTGATCCAGCAACAAACCGGGAGCAGCTAGAAAAGAAATAATTTCAGTTGAATATGTTGTTTTTGGTATTATTTGGTTTTAAATTGACCTTACCTTTGCACTTCTGAATTGCAGAAGACCATAGCTGACACAAAATAATGGGAAAATTGTTTCATCCCAGAAGCAAACATTCATACACGTAATTACGTTTTTTTAATGGAAAAGAATCGTTCCATGCCTTACAGCAGTCTAGAACTAGAACGTTGATAACAAGCAGAGAGAGAGAGAGAGAGAGAGGGGGGGGGAAGAAACATATAATAATATTAATGAGGACTTTGTATAGCGCCTAATCTTTAGAAGCTCTAAGCGCTTTACAACATCTATAATTATATGACTGTTCTATAGAAAAACAAAATGACAAACGCAATGAAATTGGAAAATGTCAGGTTTCTCGCGCGTTATGAGCGTTGTTAGTATAGTATTGTATAAGCCCCACTTGTCAAAGGGTAAGTGTTAAGTCTCATTTTGTCAAGGGGTATTGTAAAACATATAATAATAATAACTATAACCCACTCCCCTTTGATACACGTTATCTAAGACATGACCGCCCTCGATATAATTGCCCGGTTCCAGTATGAGAATTGGTTGGGTAAACTGAAGGTATATTGAACAAACAACTCCGAGCCCTCGTAAATATAAACCAACAATTTAATCAATAACATACACAATTATGAAACTTCCTTTCATTACGCGGTTTAAAAATACAACTTTCACCGAATTACAATAAGATTTGAAATATAATTAAACAAGTTTTCCGTTCTATTACTGATAGTTTTAAATCATCATAGAATCGAGTGGTACAATCGAAGTCAATGCATTGTTCGATTTTCATAAATTTCTATTTTCAATCTTCGTTCACTGTTCAATCAATGTTCTTTCAAGAAGTCGCTGTCTCGTCCAATTTCGAGGTACTCTGCAGTCGTAGATGTTTCCGCTTGATTCCGGACTTGTCCACTGTATCATGATTTCACTTCACAAATTCACGAACTTTCAAAAGAAAGTTATTTTCTTCTTTTCAAAAGAAAATTAAAATTACAACAACCTAAGTCTCTCGTTACAGTGGTTACTGTTGAGACTTTCCATTATTCCTGGTTCGAATAATCAGCTATTTATACAGTGATAACAACTTTACGGCTAGTAATTAACTACACGTCTTCAAATTAATGTAGTTACACACATTGCGAATTATACATCGAGGCTTTGATATCGGGCCCCATAATTTAAACAGCACATACATTGAATACACTGTCACTAAATCATTTATCAAAAATTCGGTGAATTCACATGTACTCTCGTACCCCATTAACTAATGTAATACTTTAAATTGTTAGAATAGTATCATTATGCAAACAAGAATTAACGTAACAATTTCTATTCATAACTCGGCATAATGTTCTTACGACATAAATTAACACTACGTCATTCTTAACTAAGAATTAAGGTACAAATTCCAATTCATAATTCAAAAAACACATTATTATAAAAAAAGTGTCAAATGAACTCAATTATACAAATGTATCAAATGAAACCATGCAGACCTGTAAACTAAGCAAACATCATATAAATTGCATCAACAATATACATGGAATTGTGACAGTACCTTTGTGCTTTTGGTCTGTCCCTCCCTTAGTTTGGCGGTTTTTCCTGGACCACGATTTAACGAATGTTCCTCCCTAACATAACATCAGGAGCCTTTACTAATATTTCTACCCCTGGTCTCTCTTGCAGAGAAAATTTCAAGACTGACTTCTAATTCCACTGGGCCGTTATTATCTTCTACGAATTTTCGTGTAAAAACACCCCCCTTATGTACCCGTGACCAATCAGGATCAAAAGTATTTTCTCTCGCTTTTCTCTAAAAGTCGCTTACGTCATGGTCCATATAACATGCTTGTTTTTAAGGAACAGAATCTCTGCATTTTCTCAATTCTGACACTTTTCGTGCCAAATGAAACTTGAAAATTTCGATAGCATTCAGCCTAGCTGCTGAGTAAACACGGTTTATTTAGTACAACGGTCGCATCCTACTATACAGATCCCTCTTTGACACAGCGTGTCTTCATAAATCTAACTAATGGCTATCTGGTCTCACCTAATGGTTTATTAATAGATCGACTGAAATTTGCCACTTCACAGAAAACATAAAAACATGCTGAAAACACCTAAGATACAAAACATTATAAGGTCTCTAATTTTGTCCCTGCAGTCGGAAAAGGTGAGTTTTAAGAGCACTCTTAAAAGGGACCACTGTGTCTTTGTGTCTAATTTCAATGGGCAATTCGTTTCACATCGCCGGACACTGGTATGCAAAATATCGTTGTCTATCTGACTTCATTTTTATAGTGGGAACAATGAGTATACGATTGTCAGAAGAAGAGCGTAAGTATCTTGCTGGTGTATACACATGGGTGAGGCCGGACAGGTATGTTGGACTGGGGTCTGTCAGTGAAACTTAGTACAAAGAACAAATTTTGTTATTACTAACACTGATTTAGAAAAAAACGGTATCATCCAGGTGATGCTGCATCACCACAATTTGAGTTGGATCAGTCACTTGATTAATAGATGAATTTATTATCTATTGATTTAAAAGAACGATTTTGCATAAATTTAGAAACTATAATTCTAAGAAATAAATACCATTCAAACATCATGTTCAATTACGTTTTGTTTAAATAATTAATTAAATTGTTTTATTTTGCATATGGGGGCTCGTGTTGTTCTATTATTTATCTCAAATCAGATCTGTTATTCCATCTATTAACTTCATCATCTCCAAGAGAATGTAAACAAAGCACCTTAAGGATTGGGAGATCTACACACACACACACACACACACACACACACACACACACACACACAGACAGACAGACAGACAGACAGACAGATAGATAGATAGATAGATAGATAGATAGATAGATAGATAGATAGATAGATAGATAAATAGATAGATAGATAGACACACACACGAAGGTAGGTAGGTAGATAGATAGATAGATAGATAGATAGATAGATAGATAGATAGATAGATATGAACTCTTTGACAGACTTTCATAATTGTGTGTTGGTGTTTCTTGAGTTCAAAGCGAAGAATAAATCTGACACATCACATTTGATTTATCACATGCCATCATTGGGTAGACAAACAACGTGTTATTGCAATGACACAGGTTGAGTTCATATGTCGATGATACGTTGACGTACTAGACTGGTTGAAAGAATCTCAAGGGATAGGTATACTCGTATCTGTTGAATTTTACTAAACTACCCATGTGTATTATTGATTGAAATTTGCAGAATAATCTAAAGAAACTTTATGATACGATATATTTGTTTGTCAAACTATATAGTTTATAAAAATTATACACGATTTCTTTATAAAAGTAAGAATGTAATTAGACAATTAATTAGATAATGTAATTACATAGATTTAACTTCATGCTTCGGATGTTCTAAGACTTGATTGCTTCATTATTTTTTAAAATATTTTGTTTATGAGAAGAGTTTATTATATACGCATAAGGCTTGACGTGCAAAAACGGTTACGATTCATTCTATTATGGAGAGCATATCATACCATAACATTTATATAGGCTTTCAAAACCAAACGCAGATTCTGAAAACTGCAGAACAATTATGAACACAGTAACTCTTTCATCTACTAGATTAAGCTGCATTCACAAAATCGAAATATGACAATTATGAAACTAGAAGAAAAACATTGTTTGGGGTAATTGCTATGACGTAGTCCTACTTCGGTGAAAACACATTTTAATATCTCCGTTATCATATCGACATCAAGAAGTTATATTTTATTAGTAATATAGAAAACATATAAATATCTCTAGCTACAAAGTGTTAGCATACACTAAGCATTGCAAGTATGATTTAGTTAAGTTATGTTCCTTTTAACTTACAAGTTTCAGCAAAATAAACAAATTGATAAACATGAGGATAAATTACAACATTAAGTTAAATTCCATACACAGTGATTCAGCCTGGTCCTATTCGTGGGATACAAATAAATTAATGGCAAATTAATACAATTAAAAACTGACATTTTTTAATTGATTATATATCAAGAACTATACACAATGTGCATATTACTGAAACAACCAAAATGAAGAGACTCCGTCATCATCCTTGATCATAAGCCCCATTGAGAACGTGGTAAAATAATCACCACGTATGAAGTCATTAGGGCGATGAAAATACTCCCGCCCCAGTTCAAGTGCGGTGCTACGGCACGACATAGGACCTCCCCATTATGAACTACCTCTACGTCGTCCGACAGATAACCTGCATCAGAAGAAACTGTCATCAAGATGACATACATTCCAGCGACAGGAGCATGAAATACGCCAGTCGTTGCATCATAACCATTTCCTACATTTATATAGACATTGTCAAAGACGAGAGTTTGATCGGTATTGAGAGCATTTGTCATACTATTTGTAAGCCGTGCAGTAAATCCAACATTTGATGGTGCCGACCGTCGCATTCGATTCCCAGCAATGAAGGACATGGCCAGAGAGATTTATATCGATAACATTGTTGATTGATTGTTTTTATGTTTGTCCCATTTGCTGTGTACTTAAATATCCAGTGAAATCCTTTAATTTTGACGTTCATACTGTTATTGATCTGACACTGTTGTCATATCTGTGTTTCAACCTTACAACAACTGTTCTTTGTCCACATATCTAAGGTCAACGTTTCACAGCAGAGGTTAACAAATAATAAAGGAGATATCCCGCCTACAGACTTTTTATCATAGTGCTACTTTGATTTTCATTACATGTGAACTTTTTCTCATATCAGATAATGAAGTTTCAATCATTACTGGACAGTGCCATATTTAAACTTTTACTGTAGTCTGAGGGAAACTGAATTACCTTTAAGTTAATATCATCACAATCGGAGCTACAAAATCGTATTAAAGACCTTGAGGTCGAGGCTAAACATTTCGAAATAAATGGTAAGAAACTGAAGTCAACTAAGGTTCCAGACAACTATCACCGAATAAAGAGTACTCATGATATGGTCTGTCTGTCTGTCAGTCTGTCTGTCTGTCTTTGTCTCTCTGTCTCTGTCTCTGTCTCTGTCTCTCTCTCTCTCTCTCTCTCTCTCTGGACTCTCTCAGCATTTTACGTGCGGAAATCCATGAAAAGACGAGTGTAGAGAAATTTCGCTTGTGTCATGCGAGGATCACTGGACGCATGAGAGATAGTAAGAGAGGGGAGATTGTCTTGTCGGTAGTATTCTTAATTGAAGCAGAATAATGATTTAGAGCAAATGTAAATTTTTTAAAAACTTGTATTTACCTCTACTTGCTACGTCATTTTGCTCAGTTGATATTTCACACTAATTTCTCGCACCAGTACGTGATTGTCTGAGCGTTCATTTTTCATGAAGCAATACATGCATATAGAGTGCTCAATTCTCTTCATATTTCATGTTTAAATCATTAGTGTATCTATCTTATATTGATTTAATAAATGAAAAAGAAAATAAACATGTAAACAGTCAATTAATTTACTAGCAATGATAATTGTAATAAACCAGAAAAGGCACACAATTATATTTTTTGTAGCGGACACACTATATCTAATTTGAGATCATTCACTTGGCCAATATACAATTGCATGTAATCAATCTTAACACTGAGCAAAGGGAAAATATTAGTATATTTGTTCCTGACATGAATAAAATATCTGTATAGTTGAAAGGAAACTCGACATGTGTAGCTTCCTTTTATTTAATTTGTTTTACATCTCGTGGTATATCGTTGATACAGCGTTCATTGTGTATATATATATATATATATATATATATATATATATATATATATATATATATATATATATTTATATATATCTATCTATATGTATGTATATATATATATATATATATATATATATATATATATATCTGTGTGTGTGTGTGTGTGTGTGTGTGTGTGTGTGTCTGTGTCTGTGTGTATGAATGTGTGCGTGTATGTGAGAACGGGTGTGTGACATATCGCTTTGATGTCTGAAGTGTGACAGTTTATAGTGATGTCCAGCACTGTGGCTTCCTTTCGCATACGCGTAGCATGATGTCCCACCCAGCCACATAATTATGACACCAGACCGACCAGTCCTAACACTAACCTCTTAATACTGAGGACCTAGCGAAGCCGCTGTTAGGACCATTTATTTATAATTCTTTGCATTGACTCGGCCGGGATATGTATGTATGTATGTATGTATGTATGTATGTATGTATGTATGTATGTATGTATGTATGTACATGCAATTGTATATTGGCCAAGTGAATGATCTCAAATTAGATATAGTGTGTCCGCTACAAAAAATATAATTGTGTGCCTTTTCTGGTTTATTACAATTATCATTGCTAGTAAATTAATTGACTGTTTACATGTTTTTTTTCTTTTTCATTTATTAAATCAATATAAGATAGATACACTAATGATTTAAACATGAAATATGAAGAGAATTGAGCACTCTATATGCATGTATTGCTTCATGAAAAATGAACGCTCAGACAATCACGTACTGGTGCGAGAAATTAGTGTGAAATATCAACTGAGCAAAATGACGTAGCAAGTAGAGGTAAATACAAGTTTTTAAAAAATCTACATTTGCTCTAAATCATTATTCTGCTTCAATTAAGAATACTACCGACAATACAATCCCCCCTCTCTTACTATCTCTCATGCGTCCAGTGATCCTCGCATGACACAAGCGAAATTTCTCTACACTCGTCTTTTCATGGATTTCCGCACGTAAAATGCTGAGAGAGTCCAGAGAGAGAGAGAGAGAGAGACAGAGACAGAGACAGAGACAGAGAGACAAAGACAGACAGACAGACTGACAGACAGACAGACCATATCATGAGTACTCTTTATTCGGTGATAGTTGTCTGGAACCTTAGTTGACATCAGTTTCTTACCATTTATTTCGAAATGTTTAGCCTCGACCTCAAGTTCTTTAATACGATTTAGTAGCTCCGATTGTGATGATATTAATTTCTTCTGGGTTTTTAGAAGTTCTGCAGTTGTAGTCAGCAATTCCTTCCGTGTCTCCTGCAACTCTTCTACATCAGTGTTCTTCTTCCTCTGTTCATTTGCCAATCTGATTAACTCAAGTGACATTTTGCGTAGCAATTCAAGAAGTTCCGTTGAGTTCTCCGTATTGTTCACCACCAAAGCATCTACTCCAACCAGGGCTGTGGAATATATAAAACTCGATTATTCACATCCACATTATATTTAATATATTTACAGCTAATACATTTCGCACAATCGAGTGTCGTCATGAAGGAGACAGCTGTATTTTTTTTATACTGATACGACGGTGGAATTAAATTTGTTTTCGAACAGTTGAAAACAGAAATCATGAAGTTCAATTATGTTTACATAAATCCGTATTAACAATCAAAATATGGTATTTTATTTCGACGACTGACGATACCATGCAATAATGAAATTTATATAATTTACATAGTCGTAATTGAGGCGATGCTTGAAATGGTTTCTATATTTCTAGAACGTGAGAGGAATGAATTGAATTGATTGCCTGAAGTGGAATTTAACATTGGTCCTCTTGACTAGTTGAAACATAATTTTTGGAATGTTTACTGTTGCTAGATTTATTGGAGGGTGGTGGGTGGCGGAAAGGCATTTCTTAAACCCAACATATATCCTAGTACATATCATATAATTTAATATAATGACATTCTCAGGCACACGTGTTTGGTTAGTTAAGATTGAATACTTCTTTGTATCAGGTTTTCTTTATACATTATGTTACTACCTATCTTGAAATGTTAATCTTCTGTTTAGAATTACGTACTGATAAAATATACCAATGTGAAGCAAGAAAAGAAAATTCACAAAATTTAAATTTAAAGTCTCCGGAATGTATCAGTTTAGCTTATTTATACGATCAGTATTTTGTGGTGTTAGCGTGTCTGAGAAACTCTCACATAACATCATCTTCACTCGTATGTCCCTTGGACATATGCAAAACAACGTCATACTCTCGCAGTGTGATATAAATGTTTTTGCCTCGCATGCTTTAGAGGTGCACATATACTAATTGCTTTCAGCATGCTGCTATGATACATTATCAAAGTCGTTAATGTGTACCGTAATAAATTTATTTTGCACAAAGTATTTCTACCTGCAAAGATCGTAAGCCAATACGAGAAATCGGATTTATTTTCCTGGTTCTTACACCAGTTATACATATTGTTATGTATAGCCTATCGTGTGCTGAAAAAACTACTAGAGCAACACAACATCGAGTCTGAAGAACTTACACTTCATCCATTGCGTAAATATCAAGCGTGATACATGTCAAAGTGACGTCACTGAAGAGAAAGGTAATTCAGTTTCCCTCAGACTACAGTAAAAGTTTAAATATGGCACTGTCCAGTAATGATTGAAACTTCATTATCTGATATGAGAAAAAGTTCACATGTAATGAAAATCAAAGTAGCACTATGATAAAAAGTCTGTAGGCGGGATATCTCCTTTAATATTTGTTAACCTCTGCTGAGAAACGTTGACCTTAGATATGTGGACAAAGAACAGTTGTTGTAAGGTTGAAACACAGATATGACAACAGTGTCAGATCAATAACAGTATGAACGTCAAAATTAAAGGATTTCACTGGATATTTAAGTACACAGCAAATGGGACAAACATAAAAACAATCAATCAACAATGTTATCGATATAAATCTCTCTGGCCATGTCCTTCATTGCTGGCAATCCATTTTAAGTGACGGCTATAACATCTGCTAGTAGTGATATATAGACTTTGGGATACTTACTGTCTCTGCTCACCATGCCATTGTTTTGGGTACCACTGAATCTTAGTTGTATAACTGAAAAAGAGAGAGGAAAACGTATATTTCAGCATACAATTGATGTACTATTTCTTATCTTGCATTCGTTTGAAGGCAATCGATCGTTTCGGAATATAATAGTTTATTTTCTTGCAAATTTAATGAATATTAATTGAAATATGATCACCCGGATGCATGATGCATCAATACGATGGCCCGGATGCATGATACATCAATACGATGGCCCGGATGCATGATACATCAATACGATGGAACGGGTGCATGATAATTCAATACGATCTTCTGGTTGCATGATAAATCAATACGATGACCCAGATGCATGATATATTGACACGATTTCCCGGATGCATGAAAAATCTATACGATGACGAGGATGTATGATACATCAATACGATGGCCTGGATGCATGATAAATCAATACGATGGCCCGGGTACATGATTCATCAATACGATGGCCCTGTCCTTGATGCATCAAAATAATTATCTTACAAGCATTATATGTGGCGCCGGATTTTAGCGAGTATATTATATTGTCTAAAGGGACATTTTCTCGTGTTGCCAAAAACGACACAATTATGATTTTACCATGCATGGTGGGGGGTGCCGAATGATCTAAAGCGTTGCCTAGGTATCACTGCCATCTCACATATCTCCGTCTTGTTTCGAGTCTTGGACATGGCCAATGTGGGTATATGATAAAGCTTCCAGTAGTTCTTGGCCGTGTTTTTCAGGGTTCCTCGTCCACTAGTTAAGAAATGGAGTTAAACCAGAAAACGACAACAACAAAAACATGGATACTAGTTAAACAAGAATTTAGAGCACTGCAAACACTGCAGTGTTAGCTTAACAAATACTGAATCTGCAGCCATTCTATCAGCATATCCATACGAGTGGAAATCAAGATTAAAGCAAACAAATATTTAATGTCGTTTACAATTGAACTGAGTTTTATAGTGCTTTACTTACAATATTTATTTTATCCTCCATATATCTCTTTCTCTTTCAATGCACCATTCCGATTGTCTAGTGGTTAGAGATCGCGGGATCAACCTCCGGCCAAGTCATACCACAGACTTATAAAAGTGCTACTCGCAGATGCATCGCTTGGCGCTCAGTAGAAGGTTAGTGTTATTACTGGTAATGCCGGTCTCAGGAAAATGTGACTGGATGGGACATGATACAATATGTTTGCGGCATGATGCCTCAGAGCTCAACATAGCAATAAACTGTCACAATGCAGACATCGTAGCAATATGACCGAAAATTTGTTACAACTACTTTAAACATCTGAACAACAGACACACACACACACACATACACACACACACGTTTTCTCTGTTGAACTGTTAGTCTGTAAATTCTTCCTGGACAGGTCAAGATAAATCCATATGTAAATATCCATTAGAATCGTTTTTCCTGCGCCTGTAATGTGTAATGATGATCCAGAGAGAGAGAGAGAGAGAGAGAGAGAGAGAGAGATTTGGGTCTGGAGGGATACCTAAGGCGACCTTAAGAATATTATCATTTTCCATTCCTTTGCTGATCATTAGTCGGTCAGTTTTACCATAATGGATCAAATCAGACATGCTTTGAAGGCCAGAAAGTGTGTACAGTGAAGTAAATACGACATGGTGTGTGACCAACACAGAGAGAGAGAGAGAGAGAGAGAGAGAGAGAGAGAGAGAGAGAGAGAGAGAGAGAGAGAGAGAGAATTAATGAATTAATTAATGGCAAATTAATACAATTAAAAACTGATATTTTTTAATTGATTATATATCAAGAACTATACACAATGTGAATATGACTGAAACAATCAAAATGAAGAGACCCCGTCATCATCCTTGATCATGAGCCCCATTGAGAAAGTGGTAAAATAATCACCACGTATGAAGTCATTAGGGCGATGAAAATACTCCCGTACCCAGACAGCATCTCCGACTTTTAGACGAACGACCGTATTGCATGAACACCCGCCCCAGTTCAAGTGCGGTGCTACGGCACGACATAGGACCTCCCCATTATGAACTACCTCTACGTCGTCCGACAAATAACCTGCATCAGAAGAAACTGTCATCAAGATGACATACATTCCAGCGACAGGAGCATGAAATACGCCAGTCGTTGCATCATAACCATTTCCTACATTTATATAGACATTGTCAAAGACGAGAGTTTGATCGGTATTGAGAGCATTTGTCATACTATTTGTAAGCCGTGCAGTAAATCCAACATTTGATGGTGCCGACCGTCGCATTCGATCTGAAAATAAAAAAAGGTCTGAATACTTGCTCGAAGTTTAAGAAAACAAAACACACTTCAGATGCAAATTATATAGCATAACAAAATCGTACATACATACATACATACATACATACATACATACATACATACATACATACATACATACATACATACATACAAAAATACATACATACATATCCCGGCCGAGTCAATCCAAAGAATTATAAATAAATGGTCCTAACAGCGGCTTCGCTAGGTCCTCAGTATTAAGAGGTTAGTGTTAGGACTGGTCGGTCTGGTGTCATAATTATGTGGCTGGGTGGGACATCATGCTACGCGTATGCGAAAGGAAGCCACAGTGCTGGACATCACTATAAACTGTCACACTTCAGACATAGAAGCGATATATCACACACCCGTTCTCACATACACGCACACATTCACACAAACACACACAGACACACACACACACACACACACATATATATATATAGATAGATAGATAGATAGATAGATATATAGATAGATATATATAGATATATATATATATATATATATATATATAGATATATATATATATATATATATATATATATATATATATATATATATATATATATATATATATATATATTTATATATATACAATGAACGCTGTATCAACGATATACCACGAGATGTAAAACAAATTAAATAAAAGGAAGCTACACATGTCGAGTTTCCTTTCAACTATACAGATATTTTATTCATGTCAGGAATAAATATACTAATATTTTCCCTTTGCTCAGTGTTAAGATTGATTACATGCAATTGTATATTGACCAAGTGAATAATCTCAAATTAGATATTGTGTGTCCGCTACAAAAAAATATAATTGTGTGCCTTTTCTGGTTTATTACAATTATCATTGCTAGTAAATTAATTGACTGTTTACATGTTTATTTTCTTTTTCATTTATTAAATCAATATAAGATAGATACACTAATGATTTAAACATGAAATATGAAGAGAATTGAGCACTCTATATGCATGTATTGCTTCATGAAAAATGAACGCTCAGACAATCACGTACTGGTGCGAGAAATTAGTGTGAAATATCAACTGAGCAAAATGACGTAGCAAGTAGAGGTAAATACAAGTTTTTAAAAAATTTACATTTGCTCTAAATCATTATTCTGCTTCAATTAAGAATACTACCGACAATACAATCCCCCCTCTCTTACTATCTCTCATGCGTCCAGTGATCCTCGCATGACACAAGCGAAATTTCTCTACACCCGTCTTTACATGGATTTCCGCACGTAAAATGCTGAGAGAGTCCAGAGAGAGAGAGAGAGAGACAGAGACAGAGACAGAGAGACAAAGACAGACAGACAGACTGACAGACAGACAGACCATATCATGAGTACTCTTTATTCGGTGATAGTTGTCTGGAACCTTAGTTGACATCAGTTTCTTACCATTTATTTCGAAATGTTTAGCCTCGACCTCAAGGTCTTTAAGACGATTTTGTAGCTCCGATTGTGATGATATTAACTTCTTCTGGGCTTTTAGAAGTTCTGCAGTTGTAGTCAGCAATTCCTTCCGTGTCTCCTGCAACTCTTCTACAACACTGTTCTTCTTCCTCTGTTCATTTGCCAATCTGATTAACTCAAGTGACATTTTGCGTAGCAATTCAAGAAGTTCCTTTGAGTTCTCCGTATTGTTCACCACCAAAGCATCTACTCCAACCAGGGCTGTGGAATATATAAAACTCGATTATTCACATCCACATTATATTTAATATATTTACAGCTAATACATTTCGCACAATCGAGTGTCGTCATGAAGGAGACAGCTGTATTTTTTTTATACTGATACGACGGTGGAATTAAATTTGTTTTCGAACAGTTGAAAACAGAAATCATGAAGTTCAATTATGTTTACATAAATCCGTATTAACAATCAAAATATGGTATTTTATTTCGACGACTGACGATACCATGCAATAATGAAATTTATATAATTTACATAGTCGTAATTGAGGCGATGCTTGAAATGGTTTCTATATTTCTAGAACGTGAGAGGAATGAATTGAATTGATTGCCTGAAGTGGAATTTAACATTGGTCCTCTTGACCAGTTGAAACATAATTTTTGGAATGTTTAATGTTGCTAGATTTATTGGAGGGAGGTGGATGGTGGTAAAGCATTTCTTAAACCCAACATATATCCTAGTACATATCATATAATTTAATATAATGACATTCTCAGGCACACGTGTTTGGTTAGTTAAGATTGAATACTTCTTTGTATCAGGTTTTCTTTGTACAGTATGTTACTACCTATCTTGAAATGATAATCTTCTGTTTAGAATTACGTACTGATAAAATATACCAATGTGAAGCAAGCAAAGAAAATTCACAAAATTTAAATTTAAAGTCTCCGGAATGTATCAATTTAGCTTAATTATACGATCAGTCTTTTGTGGTGTTAACGTGTCTGAGGAACTCTCACTTAACAACATCTTCACTCGTATGTCCCTTGGACATATGCGAAACAACGTCATACTTTCGCAGTGTGATAGAAATGTTTTTGCCTCGCATGTTTAAGAGGTGCACCGATACTAATTGCTTTCAACATGCTGCTGTGATACATTATCAAACTAGTTAATGTGTACCTTAATAAATTTATTTTGCACAAAATATTTCTACCTACAATGATCGTAAACCAATACGAAAAATCGGATTTATTTTCCTGCTTCTTACACCAGTTATACAGATTGTCATGTATAGCCAGCCTATCGTGTGCTGAAAAAACTACTAGAGCAACACAACATCGAGTCTGAAGAACTTACACTTCGTCCATTGCGTAAAAGCAAAACGTGATACATGTCAGAGTGACGTCACTGAAGAGAAAGGTTATTCAGCTTCCCTCAGACTACAGTAAAAGTTTAAATATAGCACTGTCCAGTAATGATTGAAACTTCATTATCTGATATGAAAAAAAGCTCACATGTAATGAAAATCAAAGTAGCACTAAGATACTAAGTCAGTAGGCGGGAGATCTCCTTTATTATATGTTAACCTCTGCTGAGAAATGTTGACCTTAGATCTGTGAGCAAATAACAGTTGTTGTAAGGTTCAAACACAGATATGACAACAATGTCAGATCAATAACAGTATGAACGTCAAAATTAAATGATTTCACTGGATATTTAAGTACAAAACAAATGGGACAAACGTATAAAAACAATCAATCAACAATGTTATCGATATAAATTTCTCTGGCCATGTCCTTCATTGCTGACAGTCCATTCTAAGTGACGGCTATAACATCTGCCAGTAGTGATATATAGACTTTGGGATACTTACTATCTGTGCTCACCATGCCATTGCTTTGGGTACCACTGAATCTTAGTAGTAGCACTGAAAAAAAGAGAGGAAAACGTATATTTCAGCATACAATTGATGTACTATTGCTTATCTTGCATTCGTTTGAAGGCAATCGATCGTTTCGGAATATAATAGTTTTTTTTTCTTGCAAATTTAATGAATATTAATTGATATATGATGACCCGGATGCACGATGCATCAATACGATGGCCCGGATGCATGATAAATCTATACGATGAAGCGGATGTATGATAACATCAATACGATGGCCTGGCTGCATGATAAATCAATACGATGGCCCGGATGCATGATAAATCAATACGATGGCCCGGGTGCATGATACATCAATACGATGGCCCCTTCCTTGATGCATCAATATAATTATCTGACAAGTATTATATGTGTAGCCGGATTTTAGCGAATATATTATATTGTCTAAAGGGACATTTTCTCGTGTTGCCAAAAACGACACAATTATGATTTTACCATGCATGGTGGGGTGCCGAATGATCTAAAGCGCTCGCCTAGGGATCACTGCCATCTCACATCTGTCCGTCTTGTTTCGAGTCTTGGACATGGCCAATGTGGGTATATGATAAAGCTGCCAGTAGTTCTTGGCCGTGTTTTTCAGGGTTCCTCCTCCACTAGTTAAGAAATGGCGGTAAACTCAAAAACGACAACAACAAAAACATGGATACTAGTTAAACAAGAATTTAGAGCACTGCAAACACTGCATGGTTAGCTTAACAAATACTGAATCTGCAGCCATTCTATCAGCATATCCATAAAGCAAACCAATATTTAAAGTCCTTTACAACTGAATTTTAGTTTTATAGTGCTTTACTTACAATATTTATTTTATCTTCCATTTCTCTCATTCTCGTTCACTGCACGGTTCCGGTGGTCTGGTGGTTAGAGATCGCGGGTTCAACCTCCAGGCGAGTCATACCACAGACTTATAAAAGTGGTACTAACAGCTGCATCGCTTGGCGCTCAGCATGAGAAGGTTAGTGTTAGGACTGGTAATTCTGGTCTCAGGATAATGTAACTGGATGGGACATGATACAATATGTTTGCAGCATTGCTCAACATTACAATAGACTGTCACAATGCAGACACCGTAGCAATATGACTGAAAATCTAGTACAACTACTTTCAAAATCTAAACAACACACACACACACACACACACACACACACACACACACACACATATATTTTCTCTGTTGAACGGTTAGTCTGTAATTCTTCCTTGACAGGTCAAGATAAATCCATATGTAAATATCCGTTAGAATCGTTTTTCTTCCACTTGCGCCTGTAATGTGTAATGATGGTCCAGAGAGAGAGAGAGAGAGAGAGAGAGAGAGAGAGAGAGAGAGAGAGAGAGAGAGAAGAGAGAGAGAGAGAGAAAGACAAACAGAGACAGAAAGGGCAAGAAAGACAAGCCGGCAGACGTAACACGTAAAATATTTTTAACCTTATTGATAGTTTAATAATTAAGCATAAAAAAGAACAAAATAAGAAAAGCAAAACATTAAATAGATTACAGGATGTGTGTGTGTGTGTGTGTGTGTGTGTGTGTGTGTGTGTGACCTAACTGAGGAAGTTACGTGTTGTCATACAAGAATACGACATTTCAAACTTCGAGCTTTAAAAATGGTGCATGATTTATTTATTTATGTACTACCTGAGCTACAAAGAATTATTCGCCTCCATAAAAAAAGCCCATACAGCTTCCATTTTCACCTTCATCGCATGGTCGCCAGTTCAAAGTATGTATTAAGGGGATGTCGCTTCCAAGAAGGTTAAATGGCATGATTCCAAACCATAATTAATTTGAAGTGAATAAATATAATCCCCTGATCTTCACATGCATTGTAAGCCACTCGTCATCACTCCATATTCCGTCTTCCATCGACTAACCATTGTTTTCTCTCAGTGATATACGTAGATGAAGACGAAAAACATAAAATAAATGACTCACCCAAATAAAAAAGAAACCAAATCTTCAGCATGTCGTCAGCTAGCAAATCTGTTATCTGCTTACTACGAGAAGGAAGCTGCGTTTCTTATATACTTTGGTCATACTTCCAGACAACGTGAGTTTCAGGTAACCTAAGATAAACTCAGGGACACGAACTTATCAACTAGGAAGATATCGTTCCATAATTGTACATGAAGCATGTATTTCAATAAAGGCATGTTCTGACCAAAATATACGCCCCTCGTCCTCTAAGATCATACTCTTGAAAGCCCCCGCTGTCTTAAGATGACAATTGTTATTATATGATGTGCAAACTTCTTTATATGATGTGCTTTCGTCCTAGCTTTGGCGCTCCATGCCCCTCACCCCAATTTATCATTTATCCCCAGTTGGATCTCATTCAACAACTCTCTTGAGTAGCTCTGTTAGAACTTCGCCTATAAATTATTCCCACGCTAAAATTCAAATACATAGTTTAGCATAGTTTATAAAGTATATGTTACCAATATTGCCAGGCTTTGGCAGGTTATATGTACATCTTTAAACAGAATCTCGAAAAGGTAATCGTCCAGAGCTGAGAAAAAGAGGATTGACACATATACACAACCGTTTTAATGAATTACTCTAGAAAGAATAATATATCACTCATTTAAAACTAACCTTTAACAACTTAGCTTGTGAACATATTATTTTTTGATTACTTAAAGTTAAAAATTCAATGTACATGTCTATAGATGGTTTATTCCAGACGTCATTTTGAATCAAGTTTACGTGCATTTTCGTATAC
>JAQISU010000022.1:11495000-11517500 GCA_029339505.1 Unio delphinus | reverse complement strand
TTTCCATACTGTAGCAAGATTGTACATTACGAGAAAGACTGTTTGAATTGAATTGAGATACAAGTTGGGTTATAACAACCTTTTCTAAGATTCTTGAAATGATAGGGAGATTATAAACAGGACGGTAGTTCTTTAAATCGTTATGGTCAAGTGTTTGTTTCTTCAGCAGAGGTTTTACGATGGGAGTTTCGAAAAATGATGGGAATTCCCCCGATAAAGAGAGAGATATTAATAACATCAGTTAGTGAAGGCAATTATTGGGTCTAAGCACTCAAGCAGCAGTGTTGTCGGAATTGGATCAAGTTCATAAGACTTTAATGCACTCTTCATCACGATTGTCCGTACTATCTACTATATACAGATAGATAGAAATAGACATAGACATAGACAGACAGAGACATAGAGAGAACGAAATGAATACGGCAACACCGACATATTACTAACACTGTTTTAGAAGAAGAAAAAACGGATTCAACTAGGTGATGCTGACATCACCACAATTAGAACTGGATCAGTCGCTTGATTAATTGATGAATTTGTTTTCTATTGATTTAATAGAACGATTTGCATACATTTATAAACCATAATTCTAAGGAAAAAATATGTCATTCAAATATCATGTTCAATTTCATTTTGTTTATATAATTAATTAAATTGTTTTGTTTTGCAGATGGCGGCTCGTGTTGTTCTATTATTTATCTGTAATCAAATCTCTGTTATTCCATCTATTATTTTCATCATCTCCAAGAAAATGTAAACAAAGCACCTTTAGGATTGGGATATATATATATATATATATATATATATATATATATATATATATATATATATATATATATATATATATATGAGATAGATAGATAGATTACATGCATGCATACATACATACAGACAGACAGACAGACAGACAGACATGCATGCATGCATACATACATACACACACATTTATATAGATAGATAGACACACACACATATACGTACGTATGTAGACAGATAGATAGATAGATAGGTAGATAGATAGATAGATAGATAGATAGATAGATAGATAGATAGATAGATAGATAGATAGATAGATAGATATGGACTCCTTGACAGACTTTCATAATAGAACGATTTTGCATACATTAATAATCTACAATTCAAAGAAATAAATATATCATTCGAATATTATGTTCAATTTCATTTTGTTTACTTAATTAACTAAATTGTTTTATTTTGCATATGGAGGTTCATGTTGTTCTATTATTTATCTCTAATCAGATCTCTGTTATTCTATCTATTAACTTCATCATCTCCAAGAGAATGTAAACAAAGCACCTTAAGGATTGGGAGATCCACACACACACAGACACACACACACACACACACACACACACACACACAGAGACAGAGACAGACACATAGATAGATAGATATATAGATAGATAGATAGATAGATAGATAGATAGATAGATAGATAGATAGATAGATAGATAAATAGATAGATAGATAGATAGATAGATAGATAGATAGATAGATAGATAGAGAGAGATAGATAGATAGATAGATAGATAGATAGAGACACACACACGTACGTAGGTAGGTAGGTAGGTAGGTAGATACATAGATACATATATACATAGATACATAGATAGATACCTAGATAGACTGATAGATAGATATATAGATAGGTAGAAAGATAGATATGGACCTTTTGACAGACTTTCATAATTGTGTGTTGGTGTTTCTTGAGTTCAAAGCGAAGAATTAATGTGACACATCACATTTGATTTATCACATGCCATGATTGGTAAGACAAACAACGTGTTATTGCAATGACACAGGTTGAGTTCATGTGTCGATGATACGTTGACGTACTAGACTGATTGAAAGAATCTCAGGGGATAGGTATACAGGTATCTGTTGAATTTTACTAAACAGTTAATGTGTGTTATTGATTAAAATTTGCAGAATAATCTAAAGAAACTTTATGATACGATATATTCAAGTGTCAAACTATATAGGTTATAAAAATTATACACGATTTCTTTATAAAAGTAAGAATGTACTTAGACAATTAATTAGTGTAATTACATAGAGTTAACTTCATGATTCGGATGTTCTCCGACTTTATTACTTTGTTATTTTTTAAAATATATTTTAGTTATGAAGTCCCGTTTTGAGAGAAGAGTTTATTATATACGCATAAGGCTTGACGGTTACGATTCATTCTATTATGGAGAGCATATCATGACATTTATATAGGCTTTTAAAACCAAACGCAGATTCTGAAAACTGCAGAACAATTATGAACACTGAAACTGTTTCATCTACTGGATTAATCTGCATTCACAAAATCGAAATATGACAACTCTGTAACTACAAGAAAAACATTGTTTTGGGTAATTGCCTTGACGTAATCCTACTTCGGTGACAACACACATTGCAAATATAATTTAGTTATGTTCGTATTAACGCACAAGTTTCAGTAAAACAAACAAATTGATAAACATGAGGATAAATTACAACATTAAGTTAAATTCCATACACAGTGATTCAGCCTGGTCCTATTCGTGGGATACAAATACATTAATGGCAAAATAATACAATTAAAACCTGACATATTTAATCGACTGTGTATCAAGGACTATACACAATGTGCATATTACCAAAACAATCAAGATGAAGAGACTCCGTCATCATCCTTGATAATAAGCCCCATTGAGAAAGTGGTATAAAAAGCACCACGTATGTGGTCATCATATCGATGAAATATCTCCAGACAGCATCTCCGACTTTTAGATGGACAACCGCATTGCATGAACATCCGCCGTAGTTACTGAGCGGTGCTACAGCACGACATAGGGGCTCCCCATTATGAACTACCTCTACGTCGTCTGACAAATAACCTTCAGATGAAACTGTCATCTAGATGACATACATTCCAGCGACCGGAGCATGAAATACGCCAGTTGTTGCATCATAACCGTTTCCTACATTTATATAGACATTGTCAAAGATGAGAGCTTGACCGGAATTGAGACCTTTTGTGATACTATTTGTAAGCCGTGCAGTAAATCCAACATTTGGTTGGTGCCGACCGTCGCATTCGATCTGAAAATAAAAAATATGTCTGAATACTTTGCTCGAAGTTTAAGAAAACAAAATACAATTCATATAATATATCAAACCAAAAATCGTACATACATACATACATACATACATACATACATACATACATACATACATACATACATACATACAAACATACATACATACCCCGGCCGAGTCAATCCAAAGAAATTATAAATAAATGGTCCTAACAGCCGCTTCACTAGGGCCTCAGCATTAACAGGTTAGTGTTAGGACTGGTCGGTCTGGTGTCATGGGTGGGATATCATGCTGCAGACATCGAAGCGATGTATCACACACACACACACACACACACACACACAAACACATTATATATAGATATATATATATATATATATATATATATATATATATATATATATAATGAACGCTGTATCAACGATATACCACGAGATGTAAAAAACTTAAATGAAAGGAAGCTAAGATTAAGATTGACTACAGGCAATTGTATATTGGCCGAGTGAATGATCTCAATTATATGAATGTGTGTGTCCGCTACAAAATATAATTATCTGCCTTTTCTGGCTTATTACAATCACCTTTGCATACAGATTAATTGATTGTCTACATGTTTTGTTTTCTTTCTTTTACATGTATTAAATCAATATAAGATACACTAATGATTTAAACATGAAAGATGAAGAGAATTGAGCACTCTATATACATGTATAGCTTGATAATAGATGAACGCTCAGCCAATCACGTACTGGTGTGGGAAATTAGTGTGAAGTATCAACTAAGCAAAATTACGAAGGAACAAGAGGTAAATACAAGATATTAATATATTTACACTTGCTCTAAATCATTATTCTGCTTCAATTAAGCATACTACCGATAATACAATCCCCCCCCACTCACTATCTCTCATGCATCCAGTGATCCTCGCATGACACAAGCGAAATTTCGCTACACTCGTCTTTTCATGGATTTACGCCCGTAACCTGCTGCAATAGTCCAGAGAGAGAGAGAGAGAGAGAGAGAGAGAGAGAGAGAGAGAGAGAGAGAGAGACAGACAGACAGACAGACAGACATACAGACAGACAGACAGAGAGACAGACAGATAGACAGACAGACAATCAGAGAGACAGACAGACAAACAGATAGACAGACCATATCATGAGTACTTTTCGTTCGGTGTCTAGAATCTTAGTTTTCACCACTTTCTTACCTATTATTTTGAAATGTTTAGATTCGACCTCAAGGTCTTTAATACGATTTTGTAGCTCTGATTGTGATGATATTAACTTGTTCTGGGTTTTTAGAAGTTCTGCAGTGGTAGTCAGCAATTCCTTTCGTGTTTCCTGCAACTCTGCTTTTGTTGACAATAGTTCCTCTATAACACCGTTCATTTTGCTCTCCAATTTGAGTTCTTCTGTTAGGTTGTCCGCATTGTTCACCTCCAAAGCATCTACCCCAACATGAACTGTAGAATATATAAAAAGCGTTTCTTCACATCCACATTATATTTAATATATTTACAGCTAATACATTTCGCACAATCGAGTTCTGCCATGAAGGAGACAGTATTGTTGTTTGATACAGATTCGAAGGTTCAATTAAATTTGTTTGGGACAGTTGAAAACAGAAATCATAAAGATCAATTAGGTATAAAATATAAAATAAATAATAATGTGGAAACATTCATTTTATGGAGATACAAGACAAGAAGTATGTATTTACTTCCATTAGACCAGGTCAATAGCAATCACGTGGCACACACGTGACATATAGTGCAATGCATACACGGAGGACATTAGATATATATGTAATACAATATGTGAATATGCCTCAAAGCACTACGGCATGTAAATTATTATTGATTCTATATATCAACTTTTTCTCAATATACTCCAAAATATTGCTACGAGATGTACTTTTAAATATGAAATCAAACTGCATAATTTTCAAATCCACTGCCACACCGACCCTTCCTTCGTGCCACATTCAAGCATTAATTTATATAGCTAACTGTAATTTTTGGTAGTAAAAGCATACCTCACACCAAATAAAAACCGATTTGTAAATTATTCTTTACATTATTTGTCTATTTTTGTTTCAGTATATTATTATTCAAAGTAGTAATATTAATTATAACCTTTGTTTAAATCAATTGATGTTAAAAACATATAGTTTACACAAATTTTCGTCCTTGCTGTAAAGCACTCAAAAACATATACGTGTATATTCATAATCCCTATATGACAGATTTGTACTTTGGTGCAAGTGCCCAAACATATCTAAAAAATCTAACAAAAGAGCAATTGTTATTAGATTCGTTGCTTGTTATTGAATAGGTGCCATATTAATTAATTACGAACAAAGTAGTTGCACATTGATAAAACAATCGGCCATTTACTCTAACCATACAACTAATACGTATTTGAGATCTTTACCTCTTATCAACCACTCCCTGTTGTACATCTTATTAAACAGAGACGTTTGACGGATGATACTGACGTCATCTAATAAAGTTTCCACATTCCGTGCCTATCTGATTCAGTGTCACTTTGTTTTACACAATTTATAATTCCATAAAGTGTGATCCTTTCGTGCTAAGACTATATATTCATCATGGATTATGGTTACAAACGGACATTTTTCAAATATAAAAGGTATATTTCAGCATACAATTGATGTACTATTGCTTACCTTGAATTCGTTAAAAGGCAACCGATCTTTTCGGAATATAATACAGTTTATTTTCTTCAAATTTAATGAATATTAATTGAAATATGATGACCCGGATGCATGATGGGGTGCCGAATGATCTAAAGCACTCGCCAAGGGATCACTGCCATCTTACATCTATCCGTCTTGTTTCGAGTCTTGGACATGGCCAATGTGGGTATATGAAAAAGCTGCCATTAGTTCTTGGCCGTGTTTTTCAGGGTTCTTCTTCCACCAGTTATAGTTAGTGGCCGCCATGCTAAACCATCTTCAGTTAAGAAATGACGTTAAACCCGAAAACGACAACAATAACAAAATCATGGATGTTAGTTAAACAAGAATGTCGAGCACTGCAAACACTGCATGGTTAGCTTAGCAAATACTGAATGTGCAGCCATTCTATCAACATGTTCAAACGAGCGGAAATCAAGATTAAAGCAAAGCAATATTTAAAGTCGTTTACAATTGAACTAAGTTTTATAGTGCTTTACTTACAACATGTATTTTATCATCCATATCTCTCTTTCTCTTTCACTGCACGGTTCAGGTTGTCTAGTGGTTAGAGCGTGGGTTCAACCTCCAGGCGAGTCATAACACAGACTTATAAAAGTGGTACTCGCAGCTGCATCACCTGGCACTCAGCATTAGAAGGTTAGTGTTAGGACTATTAATTCTGGTCTCAGGATAATGTAACTTGTTGAGACATGATACAATATGTTTACAGCATGATGCCCCAGTGCTCAACATAACAATAAACTGTCATAATGCAGACACCGTAGCAATATGACTGAAAATCTATTACAACTACTTTAAAAATCTAAACAACACACACACACACACACACACATACACGCATTTTCTCTGATGAATGGTTAGTCTGTACATTCTTCCCTGACAGGTCAAGATAAATCCATATGTAAATATCCTTGAGAGAGAGAGAGAGAGAGAGAGAGAGAGAGAGAGAGAGAGAGAGAGGAGAGACAGACAGACAAACATACAGACAGAGACAAAAAGGGCGAGAAAGAAAAGCCGGCAGACATAACACGTAAAATATATTTAACATTTTTGATGGTTTAATAATTAAGCATAAGAAAGAACAAAATAAAAAAAGCAAAACATTAAATAAATTTCAGGATGTGTGTGTGTGTGTGTGTGTGTGTGTGTGTGTGTGTGACCTAACTGCGGAATTTACGTGTTGTCATACAAGAATACGACATTTCAAAATTCGAGCTTTAAAAATGGTGCATGATTTATTTATTTATGTACTACCTTAGTTACAAAGAATTATTCGCCTCCATAAAAAGCCCATAAAGCTGCCATTTTCGCCTTCATCGCAAAGTTGTCTGTTCAAAGTATGTATTAAGGTTATGTCGCTTCCAAGAAGGTTATATGGCATGATTCCAAACCATAATTAACTTGAAGTGAATAAATATAATCCCCTGTTCTTCACATGCATTGAAAATCACTTGTCATTACTCCATTTTCCCCCTTCCATCGACTAACCATTGTTTTCTGACAGTGATATACGTAGATGAAGAAGTAAAATATAAAATAAATGACTCACCCAAATAAAAAAGAAACCAGATCTTCAGCATGTCGTCAGCTAGCAAATCTGTTATCTGCTTTCTACGAGAAGGAAGCTGCGTTTCTTATATACTTTGGTCATACTTCCGGACAACGTGAGTTTCAGGTAACCTGAGATAAACTCTGGGTCACGAACTTATCAACTAGGAAGATATCGTTCCATAATTGTACATGAAGCATGTATTTCAATAAGGGCAAGTACTGACTAACATATACTCCCAACCTCCTCTAAGATCATACTCTTGAAAGCCCCCGCTGTCTTAAGATGACAATTGTTATTATATGATGTGCAAACTTCTTTATATGATGTGCTTTCGTCCTAGCTTTGGCGCTCCATACCCCTCACCCCAACTTAGCGAGCACTGGGTGCACATCTATCATTCCCTTAGGCACGGCGCGCACATCTACCTACCATTCGCTTAGAGGGAATGATGTGGCCGAATCATACCAAAGACTTACAAAAATGGTACTAACAGCTGCCTCGCTTGACATTCAGCATTAAGATGTTAGTTTAGGACTGGTGTGTCTGGCGTCCGGAATATGCGACTGTCTGCGGAATGATGTCCCACCCAGTCACATTTTCCAGGTAGCATGATTTCCCAGTGCTAGACATCACTATAAACTGCCTCACTGCAGACATCGTAGCGATTTGACTGAAAAATTGTTAAAGCTACGTTATAAATCCTAATCAAACAAACAAACAAACAATTTTTTTCCCTTCGTGATCTCCCTGGCTAATTACTTTGTTGCTTTTCTCACAATAATAATTATATCTGAGGAGTCCGGTGATACTGACAATGGCATTGAAATCTCCTTCGTGACGATAGAAGTATATGTATTTTCGGTTTGAGATATCGGGTCCTCGAAACATCAATGATCCGCGATCAACTTCAAGGAACACATTCAAGGTGCAGCATGAAGTCTTTACTTCGTAGAGTTTATACATTTCAGGAATGCGTGAAACGAAAGTCAACTTCAGAGAAGACGAATGACTACTCTCTAGATAAAAGTGAGGATGATTGATATCTGTCAGAGATATGGACATTTGTCTACAGACTGTCCACTTGGTACAAACAAGAGAGACACTATTCGGGATATCAGCTGTAAATGAAATGAGAAAGGACACTGATCTGCAGAGTTCCCTAAGAATAAGGTGAATCTTCCAAAGAAACAAGAGGGAGATGGTGGACAGAGGTTTAGACGAAGAAGAAACCATACCTATTCAGAAAGACCAGAAGACGAGAAGAAAATGACGATGAGAAAACAACCTGTAAGAATCAAAATATTGATATCAATAATGGACAAAATGACGATGACATCATGTGAAATGTTTTTTAAAAAGAGAGAATATACCAGAAAGAAAACTTAAGTGTCTTTCGGTCTTGATTTTTATATTAAGTTCTTAAAAGCACGCGCAGACAAACGTACAGAATTCAAACATCATTGAGAAAAAGTCATGTAAGTGTTACTTAATTTAGCGATCTTTGAATAATCCCTTTATTTTGCTAGAGAGGTGAGTGACCCTTTAGAGAGCCTTAGGGTGTTTTTTTTTAAATAATGGAAATAACATGATGAGCTTTCTTCTGATACGAATTTGGAAAAGAATATTATCTATCTTAGCTGATATATGCCAATAATTATTTCTTTTGTTTAATGGAAAAAATAGTTCAATGCTATACATCAAGCTAGAACTAGAAGGTTGATAACTAGAGGAGAGAGAGAGAGAGAGAGAGAGAGAGAGAGAGAGAGAGAGAGAGACAGACAGACAGACAGACAGACAACGAAAGGATATACGGCAATACATATTACCAACACTGATATAGAAGCACAAAAAACGGAATCAACCAGGTGATGTTGACATCACCACAATTTGAACTGGAGTAGTCACTTGATTATTTGATGAATTTGTTTTCTATTGGTTTGGCAAAAGAGTTTGCGTACATTTCGAAACTATATTTCTAAGAAATAAATATATCATTCAAATATCATGTTCAATTTCATTTTGTTTATATAATCAATTTAATTGTTATAGTTTGCATATGGGGGCTCAAACCGTGGTCGATCATCTCCAAGAGAACATAAACAATGGACGTTAAGGATTGGATGATCTCACACATCATCCCACATCATATATATATGGCTTTCAAACTTCATGATTCGCAAGGCTGACTCTTGTTACATTTAACTCAGGGTCTAGCATATACATGTTGAAATTTGGCTATTGTTCCTTGCTTCTTTGCAGACTTATGGAAGAGGCAATTATGAACTTACGGTCAATAAAAGAAAATTATTTTTTACAGAATTAATAAAGACAAACTAATGTGGATTAGTCTGACTTTGATGGTAGTGATACCACTTTCGGCGGTTAAAGAAAATAATCCTGCTTGGATAAACTAAACGAGGGGGCTTTGTTCTTGGACAGAATTTAGATTTAAAAATATCTCCTAGCGAAGTTATTATTTGAATTTCACTAATTTCACTTTCAATAAATCGAAAGGTAGGTAGGTAGGTGGACAGACAGACAGACAGATAGATAGATAGATAGATAGATAGATAGATAGATAGATATAAGGACTTCTGGATATACTTTCATAATTGTATGTTGGTGTTTATTTAGTTCAAAGAGAAAAACAATTCTGACACATTTGATTCATCACATGCAATCATTGGGAAGACAAAAACGTGTTATTACAATGAAACACGTTATATTCATGCGACGATGAGACGTTGACGTACTAGACTGGTTGAAAGAATCTCAATGGATAGGTATACACATATCTGTTGAATTTTTAAAAGCTACCCGTGTGTGTTATTACATTGAAATGCGCAGAATAATCTAAAGAAACTTTATGATACGATATATTCGTTTGTCCAACTATATAGGTTATAAAAATTATACACGATTTCTTTATAAAAGTAAGAATGCAATCAGACAATTAATTAAATAGTGTAATTACATAGATTTAACTTCATGCTTCGGATGTTCTAAGACTTGGTTGCTTCATTATTTTTTAAAATATTCTGTTTAGGAAGTCCCCGTTTTGAGAGAAGAGTTTATTATATACGCATAAGGCTTGACGTGCAAAAACGGTTACGATTCATTCTATTATGGAGAGCATATCATATCAGAACATTTATATATGCTTTCAAAACCAAACGCAGATTCTGAAAACTGCAGAACAATTATGAACACAGTAACTCTTTCAACTACTAGATTAAGCTGCATTCACAAAATCGAAATATGACAATTATGTAACTAGAAGAAAAACATTGTTTGGGGTAATTGCTATGACGTAGTCCTACTTCGGTGAAAACACATTTTAATATCTCCGTTATCATATCGACATCAAGAAGTTATATTTTATTAGTAATATAGAAAACATATAAATATCTCTAGCTACAAAGTGTTAGCATACACTAAGCATTGCAAATATGATTTAGTTAAGTTATGTTCCTTTTAACTTACAAGTTTCAGCAAAATAAACAAATTGATAAACATGAGGATAAATTACAACATTAAGTTAAATTCCATACACAGTGATTCAGCCTGGTCCTATTCGTGGGATACAAATAATTTAATGGCAAATTAATACAATTAAAAACTGACATTTTTTGATTGATTATATATTAAGAACTATACACAATGTGCATATTACTGAAACAATCAAAATGAAGAGACTCCGTCATCATCCTTGATCATAAGCCCCATTGAGAACGTGGTAAAATAACCACCACGTATGAAGTCATCAGGGCGATGATAACACTCCCGTACCCAGACAGCATCTCCGACTTTTAGACGAACGACGGCATTGCATGAACATCCGCCCCAGTTCATGTGCGGTGCTACGGCACGACATAGGACCTCCCCATTATGAACTACCTCTACGTCGTCCGACAGATAACCTTGATCAGAAGAAACTGTCATCAAGATGACATACATTCCAGCGACCGGAGCATGAAAGACGCCAGTCGTTGCATCATAACCATTTCCTACATTTATATAGATATTGTCAAAGACGAGAGTTTGACCGGAATTGAGACCTTTTGTGATACTATTTGTAAGCCGTGCAGTAAATCCAACATTTGATGGTACCGACCGTCGCATTCGATCTGAAAATGAAAATAGATCTGTATACTTGCTCGAAGTTTAAGAAAACAAAACACACTTCAGATGCATATTAGATAGCATACCAAAATCGTACATACATACATACATACATACATACATACATACATACATACATACATACATACATACATACATACATACATACATAACCCGGCCGAGTCAATCCAAAGAATTATAAATAAATGGTTCTAACAGCAGCTTCACTAGGCCCTGAGCATTAAGAGGTTAGTGTTAGGACTGGTCGGTCTGGTGTCATGTAAAACAATTCAATGAAAGGAAGCTAAGAGTATGATTGACTACAGGCAATTGTATAGTGGCCGAGTGAATAATCTCAAATATATGAATATGTGTGTCCACTATAAAATATAATTATCTGCCTTTTCTGGCTTATCACTATCACTTTTGCATACATATTAAATTATTATCTACTTGTTTTTTTTTTTCTTCTTCTTTTTTTACATGTATTAAATCCGTATAAGACATTCTAATGATTTAAACATGAAAGATGAAGAGAATTGAGCACTCTGTATGCATGTATAGCTTGATAAAAGATGAACGCTCAGCCAATCACGTACTGGTGCGGGAAACTAGTGTGAAATATCAACTAAGCAAAATTACGAAGGAACAAGAGGTAAATACAAGTTTTTAATATACTTACATTTGCTCTAAATCATTATTCTGCTTCAATTAAGAATACTACCGACAATATAATCCGCCCTCCCCTCCCCCACTATCTCTCATGCGTCCAGTGTTCCTCACATGACAAACTCGAAATTTCGCTACACTCGTCCTTTCATGGATTTACGCCCGTCCACAGAGAGAGAGATAGAGAGACAGAAACAGAGAGAGACAGAGACAGAGACAGACAGACAGACAGACAGATAGACAGACCATATCATGTGTACTCTTCATTCGCCGATTGTTGTCTGGAACCTTAGTTTTCACCAGTTTCTTACCTATTATTTTGAAATGTTTAGATTCGACCTCAAGATCTTTAATACGATTTTGTAGCTCCGATTGTGATGATATTAAAATCTTCTGGGTTTTTAGAAGTTCTGCTTTTGTTGACGATAGCTCTTCTATAACAGCGTACATCTTTCTCTGTTCATTTGCCAATCTGATTAACTCAAAGGACATTTTGCTCTCCAATTCGAGATGTTCTTTTGGGTTGTCCGCATTGTTCACCGCCAAAGCATCTACCCCACCATGAACTGTAGAATATATAAAACGCGTTTATTCACATCCACATTATATTATATATACTTACAGCTAATACATTTTGCACAATCGAGTTCCGCCATGAAGGAGACAGTAGTGTTGTTTGATACTGACTCGATGGTGCAATTAAATTTGTTTGGGAACAGTTGAAAACAGAAATCATAAAGATCTTATCTCGGTTTTTCTACTTAAACAGAAATCATAAAGATCTTATCTCGGTTTTTCTACTTAAACAGAAATCATAAAGATCTTATCTCGGTTTTTCTACTTAAACCGAAATCATAAAGATCTTATCTCGGTTTTTCTACTTAAACAGAAATCATACAGATCTTATCTCGGTTTTCTACTTAAACAGAAATCATACAGATCTTATCTCGGTTTTTCTACTAATCGATCAATTTCATTGAAGTAGAACACGGTATCCACATGCATATCAACAAGGCATATCTATTGTACGTTTGATGAAAGATAACGTTAAACGTAATCAACTACTTTTTTATATTTGAAAAATGTTCGTTTGTAACCATATAATATATAGTCTTAGCATGAAAGGATCACAATTTATGGAATTATAAATTGTGTAAAACAAAGTGACACTGAATCAGATAGGCATGGAATGTGGAACTCGATTAGATCACGTCAGTATCATCCATCAAACTTCTCTGTTTAATAAGACGTACAACAGGGAGTGGTTGATGATTGTGAAGATCTCAAATACATATTAGTTGAATTGTTAGTGTAAATGGCCGATTGCTTTATCAATGTGCAACTACTTTGTTCGTAATTAATGAATATGGCACCTTTTCAATAACAAGCAACGACTCTAGTAACAATTGCTCTTTTGTTAGATTTTTTAGATATGTTTGGGCACTTACACCAAAGTACAAATCTGTCATATAGGGATTATGAATATACACGTATATGTTTGTGAGTGTTTTACAGCAAGGACGAAAATTTGTGTAAACTATATTTTTTTAACATCAATTGATTAAGGTTATAATTAATATTACTACTTTGAATAATAATATCCTGAAACAATAACTCAGACGCAATAAAGAATAACTTACAAATCGGTTTTTAGTTGGTGTAAGGTATGCTTTTACTACCAAAAAGTACAGTTAGCAATATGAATTAATGCTTGAATGTGGGAGTAAGGAAGGGTCAGTATGTTTTACAAGTGCACCTATACTAATTGCTTTCAAAATGCTGCTTAATAAATTTATTTTGCACAAAATATTTCTACAAAGATCGTAAACCAATACGAGAAATAGGATTTATTTTCCTGGTTCTTACACCAGTTATACAGATTGTCATGTATAGCCAGCCTATCGTGTGCTCAAAAAACTACTAGAGCAACACAACATCGAGTCTGAAGAACTTACACTTCATCCATTGCGTGAATCCAAAACGTGATACATGTCAGAGTGACGTCACAAAAGAGTAATTCAGTTTCCCTCAGAGTACAGTAACAGTTTAAATATGGCACTGTCCAGTAATGATTGAAACTTCATTATCTAATATGGGAAACAGTTCACATGTAATGAAAATCAAAATAGCACTATGATACTAAGTTTGTAGGCTGGATATCTCCTTTATTATATGTTAACCTCTGCTGAGAAACGTTGACCTTAGATCTGTGGGCAAATAACAGTTGTTGTAAGGTTGAAACACAGATATGACAACAATGTCAGATCAATAACAGTGTGAACGTCAAAATTAAATGATTTCACTGGATATTTAAGTACACAACAAATGGGACAAACATATAAAGACAATCAGTCAACAATGTTATCGATATAAATCTCTCTGGCCATGTCCTTCATTGCTGACAGTCCATTCTAAGTGACGGCTATAATATCTGCCAGTAGTTATATATAGACTTTGGGATACTTACTATCTGTGCTCACCATGGTACCACTGAATCTTAGTAGTAGCACTGAAAAAGAGAGAGGAAAACGTATATTTTCAGCATACAATTGTTGTATTATTACTTATCTTGCATTCGTTTGAAGGCAATCGATCGTTTCGGAATATAATACAGTTTATTCCCTTGCAAATTTAATGAATATTAATTGAAATATAATTACCCGGATGCATGATGCATCAATACGATGGCCGGGATGCATGATACATCAATACAATGGAACGGATGCATGATAAATCAATACGATAGTCTGGTTGCATGATAAATCGATACGATGACCCAGATGCATGGCATATTGACACGATGGCCCGAATCCATGATAAATCTATACGATGACGCGGATGTATGATACATCAATACTATGGCCTGGATGCATGATAAATCAATATGATGGCCCGGATGCATGATAAATCAATACGATTGCCCGGGTGCATGATGCATCAATACGATGGCCCCATCCTTGATGCATAAAAATAATTATCTTACAAGTATTTATCTGTGGCGCCGGATTTTAGCGAATATATTATCTTGTCTAAAGGGACATTTGCTCGTGTTGCCATAAACGACACAGTTATGATTTTACCATGCATGGCGGGGTTCAGAATGATCTAAAGCGCTCGCTTAGGGATCACTGCCATGTCACATCTGCCCGTCTTCTTTCGAGTCTTGGACATGGCCAATGTGGGTATATGATAAAGCTGCCAGTAGTTCTTGGCCGTGTTTTTCAGGGTTCCTCCTCAACTAGTTAAGAAATGGCGTTAAACCCGAAAACGACAACAACAAAAACATGGATACTACTTAAACAAGAATTTAGAGCACTGCAAACACTGCAGTGTTAGCTTAACAAATACTGAATGTGCAGCCATTCTATCAGCATAACCATACGAGTGGAAATCAAGATTAAAGCAAACCAATATGTAAAGTCCTTTACAATTTAATTGAGTTTTATTGTGCTTTACCTGCAATATTTATTGTATCTTCCATTCTCTCATTCTCTTTCACTGCACGGTTCCGGTTGTCTAGTGGTTAGAGATCGCGGGTTCAACCTTCAGGCGAGTCATAGCACAGACTTATAAAAGTGCTACTCGCAGCTGCATCGCTTGGCGCTCAGCATTAGAAGGTTAGTGTTAGGACTGGTAATTCTGGTCTCAGGATAATGTAACTGGATGGGATATGATACAAAATGTTTGCAGCATGATGCCCCAGTGCTCAACATAACAATAAACTGTCACAATGCAGACACCGTAGCAATATGACTGAAAATATGTTACAACTACTTTCAAAATCTAAACAACACACACACACACACACACACACACACACACACACACACACACACATTTTCTCTGTTGAACTGTTAGTCTGTACATTCTTCCTTGAGAAGTCGAGATAAATTCATATGTAAATATCCGTTAGAATCGTTTTTTCTCCATTTGCGCCTGTAATGTGTAATGATGGTCCAGAGAGAGAGAGAGAGAGAGAGAGAGAGAGAGAGAGAGAGAGAGAGAGAGAGAGAAAACATACAGACAGAGACAAAAAGAGCGAGAAAGACAAGCCGGCAGACGTAACACGTCAAATATTTTTAACCTTATTGATGGTTTAATAATTAATCATAAGAAAGAACAAAATATGAAAAGCAAAACATTAAATAGATTACATGATATATATGTGTGTGTGTGTGTGTGTGTGTGTGTGTGTGTGTGTGTTTGTACGACCTAACTGCGGAATTTACGTGTTGTCATACAAGAATACGACATTTCAAAATTCGAGCTTTAAAAATGGTGCATGATTTATTTATTTATGTACTACCTTAGTTACAAAGAATTATTCGCCTCCATAAAAAGCCCATAAAGCTGCCATTTTCTCCTATCGCAAAGTTGTCTGTTCAAAGTATGTATTAAAGGGATGTCGCTTACAGAAAGGTTATATGGCATGATTCCAAACCATAATTAACTTGAAGTGAATAAATATAATCCCCTGTTCTTCACATGCATTGTAAGCCACTTGTCATCATTCCATTTTCCCCCTTCCATCGACTAACCGTTGTTTTCTCTCAGTGAATATACGTAGATGAAGACGAAAAAAATACAATAAATGTCTCACCCAAATAAAAAAGACACCAAATCTTCAGCATGTCGTCAGCTAGCAAATCTGTTATCTGCTTTCTACGAGAAGGAAGCTGTGTTTCTTATATACTTTGGTCATACCTCCGGACAACGTGAGTTTCAGTTAACCTGAGATAAACTCTGGGTCACGAACTTATCAACTAGGAAGATATCGTTCCATAATTGAACATGAAGCATGTATTTCAATAAAGGCAAGTTCTGACCAAAATATACGCCCCTCGTCCTCTAAGATCATACTCTTGAAAGCCCCGCTGTCTTAAGATGACAATTGTTATTATATGATGTGCTTTCGTCCTAGCTTTGACGCTCCATACCCCTCACCCCAACTTATCATTTACCCCCAGTTGAATCTCATTAAACAGCTCTCTCGAGTAGCTGTGTTAGAACTTCGCCTATAAATTATTCGCACGCTAAATTAATTAAATTATAAATTATTAAAAAATTCAAATACATAGTTTAGCATCGTTATATGTTATAAAGTATATATTAGCAATATTGCCAGGCTTTTGCAGGTTATATGTACATCTTTAAACAGAATCTCGAAAAGGTAATCGTCCAGAGCTGAGAAAAAGAGAATTGACACATATACACAACCGTTTTAATGAATTACTCTAGAAAGAGTAATATATCTCTCATTTAAAACTAACCTTTAACAACTTAGCTTGTGAACAAATTATTTTTTGATTACTTAAAGTAAAAAATTCAATGTACATGTCCATAGTTGGTTTATTCCAGACGTCATTTTCAATCAAGTTTACGTGCATTTTCCTATACATAAAATATACTATAAGAAATTGATATTCGTCTTCAATGTCATGGCTCTCAAAGAGCATGCAAGATCTTTCACTTCTATTTATTCGATTACTTCCATATCTCCCAGTTTTAATTCTCAGATTATGGGTAGACATTCGTATTTGTCAGATATTAATGCATGTCGAAGTCACGTTATATATGATTATGTATAAACAGTTTGCTAGGATTTTGTCGTTTATTATGTTCCATCTCATATAGACACGTCTGTTGATCTTTAGTTTCCCAAACCGCTCCGGTGTCCTGGTGGTCAGAGCGTCCGCCCCGGAAGCGGGAGGTCTTGGGTTCGATCCGCGGCCGGGCAACGTTCCCTATATGCTGCGCGTGCGCGCGCAGCTGTTTAGGCATAATCGCACAGTTGAAATGTCAATTGTTGCTCAATCAACGTTAAATTTTGATCGTCTCCGTAATGCTTGCGCAGTGCAGCGAGCACTGCGCGCATATCTATCGTTCCCTTAGGCCTTGCGCGCACATCTACCATTCGCTTTGAGGAAACGTTGTGTCCGAATCATACCAAAGAGTTACAAAAATGGTACTAACAGATGTTAGTTAAGGACTGGTCTTTCTGGCGTCCGGAATATGTGACTGTCTGCGGAATGATGCCCCACCCAGGAACATTTTCCAGGTAGCATGATTTCTCAGTGCTAGACATCACTATAAACTGCCTCACTGCAGACATTGACTGAAAAATTGTTAAAGCTACGATAAAAATCCTAATCAATTAAACAAACAAACAATTTTTTTCCTTTTGTGATCTCCCTGGCTAGGTCCTTTGTTGCATTTCTCACAATAATAATTATATCTGAGGAGTCCGGTAATACTGACAATGGCATTGAAATCTCCTTCATGACGATACAAGTATATGTATTTTCGGTCTGAGATATCGGGTCCTCGAAACATCAGTGATCCGCGATCAACTTCAGGGAATTCTTTCAAGGTGCAGCATGAAGTCTTTACTTCGTAGAGTTTATACATTTCAGGAATGCGTGAAACGAAAGTCAACTCCAGAGAAGACGAATGACTGCTCTCTAGATAAAAGTGAGGATGATTGATATCTGTCAGAGATATGGACATTTGTCTATAGACTGTCCACTTCGTACAAACAAAAGAGACACTATTCAGGATAACGGCTATAAATGAATGAGAAAGGACACTGATCTGCAGAGTTCCCTAAGAATAATGTGAATCCGCCAAAGAAACAAGAGGAAGATGGTGGAGAGAGGTTAAGACGAAGAAGAAACCATACCTATTCAGAAAGACCAGAAATGAAGACGAGAAGAAAATGACGATGAGAAAACAACCTGTAACAATCAAAACATTGATATCAATAATGGACAAAATGACGATGACATCATGTGAAATCTTATATAAAAAGAGAGAATATACCAGAAAGAAAACTTAAGTGTCTTTCGGTCTTTATTGTTATATTAAGTTCTTAAAAGCACGAGCTGACAAACGTACACAATTCAGACATCATTGAGAAAAAGTCATGTAAGTGTTACTTAATTTAGCGATCTTTGAATAAACTCTTTATTTTTCTAGAGAGGTGAGTGACCCTTTAGAGAACGATTGGGTGTGTTTTTTTTATAAAAATAATGGAAATAACATGATGAGCTTTCTTCTGATACGAATTTGGAAAAGAATATTATCTATCTCAGCTGATATATGCCAATAATTATTTTTTCTATCGGATCATTATGTTAATAAATCGCTAAATATCAGAGTAACGTAGTTAGAACAAGGAGCGAAATTCATTAATTCATGTGTTTAATTAGTTGTTACAGCCAATAAACGAGGATTGTATAATTAGTAACAAGTGTTGACAGGCATAGTGCAGCTAGTGATGTACAGCCAACAGGGAAGAATTAATAGATGTTGGTAAAATAAAAGAAAGAGGTAGGTCATGGATCCAGAAACAAACTGGTAGCAGCTAGATAAGAAATAATTTCAGTAGAATATGTTGTTTTTGGTATTATTTGGTTTCAAATTGACCTTGTTTGTACTTTTGAATTGCGGTAGACCATAGCTGACAAAAAATAATGGGAAAATTGTTTCATCCCAGAAGACAAACATCCAGACACGTAATTACATTTTTGTAATGGAAAAAATAGTTCCATGCTTTACAGCAGTCTAGAACTAGAACGTTGATAACTAGCGGAGAGAGAGAGAGAGAGAGAGAGAGAGAGAGAGAGAGAGAGAGAGAGAGAGAGAGAGAGAGAGAGGAGGGAGAGAAACATATAATAATAATAATGAGGACTTTGTATAGCGCCTAATCTTTAGAAGCTCTAACCGCTTTACACCATTCATAATGACATGACTATTCTACAGAACAACAAATGACAAGCACCATGAAATTGGAAATGGTCAAGTTTCTCGCGGGTTATGAGCGTTTATCGTATAGTATTGTATAAGCCCCGTTTGTCAAAGGGTAAGTGTTAAGTCCCATTTTGTCAAGGGGTAGCTAATTTACATCCATGTGAATGGCTTTATTTACTAGGCTGAGTAAAGTTAGAAACAGTCTACATCATATCAACTTCATACAGAATATATAGGTCGGGCAAGAAATAAACACGGTCTCATTTGGTACAAAAGAGTAAGAATGCAGATCATTACATACATTTTCAAAGATATTAAAAGTTGAAAAAAGTTACGGAAAGGTCATCAAATTACAGATTGTCAGGTTACTCGCGGGTTGTGAGCGTTATTCGTATAGTATTGTATAAGCCTCACTTGTCAAAGGGTAAGTGTTAAGTCCCATTTTGTCAAGGGGTATTGTACAACATATAATAATAATAAATATAACCCACTCCCCTTTGATACTCGTTATCTAAGAGATGACCGCCCTCGATATAATTGCCCGGTTCGAGTATGAGAAATGGTTGGGTAAACTGAGCAGGTATATTGAACAAACAACTCCGAGCCCTCGTAAATATAAACCAACAATTTAATCAATTCCATACACAATTATGAAACTTCCTTTCATTACTTGGTTTACAAATACAACTTTCACCGAATTACAATAAGATTTGAAATATAATTAAACAGGTTAGCCGTCCTATTACTGATAGTTTTAAATCATCATAGGGTCGAGTGGTACAATCGAAGTCAATGCATTGTTCGATTTTCATAAATTGCTATTTTCAATCTTCGTTCACTGTTCAATAAATGTTGTTTCAAGAAGTAGCTGTCTCGTCCAATTCCGAGGTACTCTGCACTCGTGCATGTTTTCGATTCATTCCGGACTTGTCCACTGTATCATGCGTTCACTTCATAAATTCACGAACTTTCAAAAAAAAGTTATTTACTTCCTTTCAAAAGAAAATTAAAACAACCTAAGTCTTTCGTTACAATGGTTACTGTTGAGACTTTCCATTATTCCTGGTTCAAGCAATCAGATATTTCTATCAGTGATAACAACTTTACGTCTAGTAATTAACTACACGTCTTCAAATGAATGTATTTACACACTTGCGAATTATACATCGAGGCTTTGAATTCGGGCCCCATAATTTAAACAGCACTTACGTTGAATACACTGTCACTAAATCATTTATGAATTCAAAATTTGGTGAATTCACATGTACTCTCGTACCCCATTAACTAAGGTAATACATTAAATTCTTAGAACATTATCATTATCCAAACAAGAATTAACGTAAAACTTCCTATTCATAACTCGGCATAATGTTTTCACGACATAAATTAACACTACGTCATTCTTAACTATGAATTAAGGTACAAATTCTAATTCATAATTCAAAAAACTCATTATTATACCAAAGTGTCAAATGAAATCAATTATACAAATGTATCAAATGAAATCATGTATACCTGTAAACAAAGCAAGCATCATATAAGCATCAACAATATACATGGAATTGTTACAGTACCTTTGTGCTTTTGGTGTGTCCCTCCCTTAGTTTCGTGGTTTTTCCTGGACCACGATTGAACGAATGTTCTTCTCTAACATAACATCCGGTGCCTTTACTAAATATTTCTACCCCTGGTCTTTCTTGCAGAGAAAATTTCAAGACTGACTTCTAATTCCACTGAGCCGTTATTATGTTCTACGAATTTTTGTGTGAAAACACACGCCTTATTTAACCTTGACCAATCAGGATCAAAAGTATTTTCTCCCGCTTTTCTCTAAAAGTCGCTTACGTCATGGTCCATATGACATGCTTGTTTTTAAGGAACAGAATCTCTGCATTTTCTCAAGTATGACACTTTTCATGTGAAATGAAACTTTACAATGTCGCTAGCAGTCAGCCTGGCTGCTGAGTAAACACGGTTTAATTTGTACAACGGTCGCATCCTACTATACAGATCCCTCTTTGACACAGCGTGTCTTCATAAATCCAACTAATGGCTATCTGGTCTCACCTAATGGTTTATTAATAGATCGACTGAAATTTGCCACTTCACAGAAAACATAAAAACATGCTGAAAACACATTAAGATGCAAAACATTATTATGTCTCTAATTTTGTCCCAGCAGTTGGAAAAGCTGAGTTTTAAGAGCACTCTTATAAGTGACCACTGTGTCTTTGTGTCTAATTTCAATGAGCAATTCGTTCCACATCGCCGGACACTGGTATGCAAAAGAACGTTGTCCATATGACTTTATTTTTATAGTGGGAACAATGAGTATACGATTGTCAGAAGAAGAGCGTAAGTATCTTGCTGGTGTATACACACTGGTGAGGCCGGACAGGTATGTTGGACTGGAGTTTGTCAGTGAAACATAGTACAGAGAACAAATTTTGTGTTTGATTCTGTAATGAAAAGATTGATTGCCATTGTAGGATACAGAGCAGTGGGGAGGTGTGTTCTGATTGAGGTATTCTAAAGATGATCCGTGCAGCTGTGTTTTGAACCTTTTGAAGTTTCTGGAGTAAATATTGTGACGA
>JAQISU010000022.1:11400000-11490000 GCA_029339505.1 Unio delphinus | reverse complement strand
CGCCCGTAACCTGCTGCAATAGTCCAGAGAGAGAGAGACAGAGAGAGAGAGATAGAGACAGAGACAGACAGAGAGACAGACAGAGAGACAGATAGACAGACAGACAAACAGATAGACAGACCATATCATGAGTACTTTTCGTTCGGTGTCTGGAACCTTAGTTTTCACCAGTTTCTTACCTATTATTTTGAAATGTTTAGATTCGACCTCAAGGTCTTTAATACGATTTTGTAGCTCCGATTGTGATGATATTAACTTGTTCTGGGTTTTTAGAAGTTCTGCAGTGGTAGTCAGCAATTCCTTTCGTGTTTCCTGCAACTCTGCTTTTGTTGACAAGAGTTCTTCTATAACAGCGTTCATTTTGCTCTCCAATTTGAGTTCTTCTGTTGGGTTGTCCGCATTGTTCACCACCAAAGCATCTACCCCAACATGAACTGTAGAATATATAAAAAGCGTTTCTTCACATCCGCATTATATTTATATTTATTTAATGCTAATACATTTCGCACAATCGAGTTCCGCCATGAAGGAGACAGTAGTGTTGTTTGATACAGATTCGAAGGTGCAATTGAATTTGTTTGGGACAGTTGAAAACAGAAATCATAAAGAGCAATTAGGTATAAAATATAAAATAAATAATAATGTGGAAACATTCATTTCATGGAGATACAAGATTAGAAGTATGTATTTACTTCCATTAGACCAGGTCAATAGCAATCATGTGGCACATACGTGACCTATAGTGTAATGCATTCACGGAGGACATTAGATATATATGTAACACGATATGTGAATATGCCTCTTAGCCTTATGGCAAGTAAATTATTATTGATTCTATATATCAACTTTTTCTCAATATACTCCAAAATATTGCTAAGAGATGTACTTTTAAATAAGTTTGAAATCAAACTGCATAATTTTCAAATCCACTGCCACACCGACCCTTCCTTCGTGCCACATTCAAGCATTAATTTCTATTGCTAACTGTAATTTTTGGTAGCAAAAGCATACCTTACACCAAATACAAACGGATTTTGTAAATTATAATTCATAACCCCTATATGACAGATTTGTACTTTGGTGCAAGTGCCCAAATCTAAAAATATCTAACAAAAGAGCAATTGTTATTAGAGTCGTTGCTTGTTATTGAATAGGTGCCATATTCATTAATTACGAACAAAGTAGTTGCACATTGATAAAACAATCGGCCATTTACTCTAACCATACAACTAATACGTATTTGAGATCTTTACCTCTTATCAACCACTCCCTGTTGTACATCTTATTAAACAGAGACGTTTGACGGATGATACTGACGTCATCTAATAAAGTTTCCACATTCCGTGCCTATCTGATTCAGTGTCACTTTGTTTTACACAATTTATAATTCCATAAAGTGTGATCCTTTCGTGCTAAGACTATATATTCATCATGGATTATGGTTACAAACGGACATTTTTCAAATATAAAAGGTATATTTCAGCATACAATTGATGTACTATTGCTTACCTTGAATTCGTTAAAAGGCAACCGATCTTTTCGGAATATAATACAGTTTATTTTCTTCAAATTTAATGAATATTAATTGAAATATGATGACCCGGATGCATGATGGGGTGCCGAATGATCTAAAGCACTCGCCAAGGGATCACTGCCATCTTACATCTATCCGTCTTGTTTCGAGTCTTGGACATGGCCAATGTGGGTATATGAAAAAGCTGCCATTAGTTCTTGGCCGTGTTTTTCAGGGTTCTTCTTCCACCAGTTATAGTTAGTGGCCGCCATGCTAAACCATCTTCAGTTAAGAAATGACGTTAAACCCGAAAACGACAACAATAACAAAATCATGGATGTTAGTTAAACAAGAATGTCGAGCACTGCAAACACTGCATGGTTAGCTTAGCAAATACTGAATGTGCAGCCATTCTATCAACATGTTCAAACGAGCGGAAATCAAGATTGAAGCAATGCAATATTTAAAGTCGTTTACAATTGAACTCAGTTTTATAGTGCTTTACTTACAACATGTATTTTATCATCCATATCTCTCTTTCTCTTTCACTGCACGGTTCCGGTTGTCTAGTGGTTAGAGATTGCGGGTTCAACCTCCAGGCGAGTCATAACACAGACTTATAAAAGTGGTACTCGCAGCTGCATCACCTGGCGCTCAGCATTAGAAGGTTAGTGTTAGGACTATTAATTCTGGTCTCAGGATAATGTAACTGATTGGGACATGATACAATATGTCTACAGCATGATGCCCCAGTGCTCAACATAACAATAAACTGTCACAATGCAGACACCGTAGCAATATGACTGAAAATCTATTATAACTACTTTAAAAATCTAAACAACACACACACACACACACACACACACATATTTTCTCCGTTGAACGGTTAGTCTGTACATTCTTCCCTGACAGGTCAAGATAAATCCATATGTAAATATATTTGAGAGAGAGAGAGAGAGAGAGAGAGAGAGAGAGAGAGAGAGAGAGAGAGAGAGAGAGAGAAAGAGAGAGAGAGGCGACAGACATACAGACAGACAAACAAACATACAGACAGACAGAAAGGGCGAGAAAGACAAGCCGGCAGACGTAACACGTACAATATTTTTAACCTTTTTGATGGTTTAATAATTAAGCATAAGAAAGAACCAAATAAGGAAAGTAAAACATTTAATAAATTACAGGATGTGTGTGTGTGTGTGTGTGTGTGTGTGTGTGTGTGTGTGACATAACTGCGGATTTTAAGTGATGTCATACAAGAATACATTTCAAAATTCGAGCTTTAAAAATGGTGCATGATTTATTTATTTATGTACTACCTTAGATACAAAGAATTATTCACCTGCATAAAAAAGCCCATAAAGCTGCCATTTTCACCTTCATCGCAAAGTTGTCTGTTCAAAGTATGTATTAAGGGGATGTCGCATCCAAGAAGGTCATATGGCATAATTCCAAACCTTATTAACTTGAAGTGAATAAATATAATCCCCTGTTCATCACATGCTTTGTAAGCCACTCGTCATCATTCCATTTTCCCCCTTCCATCGACTAACCATTGTTTTCTCTCAGTGATATACGTAGATTAAGACGAAAAATATAAAATAAATAACTCACCCAAATAAAAAAGAAACCAAATTTTCAGCATGTCGTCAGCTAGTAAATCTGTTATCTGCTTACTACGAGAAGGAAGCTGCGTTTCTTATATACTTTGGTCATACTTCCAGACAACGTGAGTTTCAGGTAACCTGAGATAAACTCAGGGTCACGAACTAATCAACTAGGAAGATATCTATAAGGGCAAGATATAACCAAAATATACGCTCAACCTCCTCTAAGATCATACTCTTGAAAGCCCTCGCTGTCGTAAGATGAAAATTGTTATTATATGATGTGCAAACTTCTTTATATGATGTGCTTTCGTCCTAGCTTTGGCGCTCCATACCCCTCACCCCAACTTATCATTTACAGTTGGATCTCATTCAACAGCTCTCTCGAGTAGCTATGTTAGAACTTCGCCTATAAATTATTCCCACGCTAAAATTTAAATACATAGTTTAGCATCGCAAGCATCTATATGTTATAAAGTATATGTTACCAATATTGCCAGGCTTTGGCAGATTATATGTACATCTTTAAACAAAATCTCGAAAAGGTAATCGTCCAGAGCTGAGAAAAAGAGGATTGACACATATACACAACCGTTTTAATGAATTACTCTAGAAAGAATAATATATCTCTCATTTAAAACTAACCTTTAACAACTTAGCTTGTGAACATATTATTTTTTGATTACTTAAAGTTAAAAATTCAATGTACATGTCTATAGATGGTTTATTCCAGACGTCATTTTGAATCAAGTTCATGTGCATTTTCGTACACATGAAATATACTATAAGAAATTGATATTCATCTTCAATGACATGGCTGAAAAAGGGCATGCAAGATCTTTCACTTCTATCTATTCGATTACTTCCATATCTCCCAGTTTTAATTCTCAGATTATGGGTAGACATTCGCATTTGTCAAATACTGATGCATGTCAAAGTCACGTTATATATAATTATGTATTAACAATTTGCTAGGATTTTCTCGTTTATTATGTTCCATATCATATAGACACGTCTGTTGCTCTTTTTTGAAAAACATTGGAATTAATCGGAGCAATGTCGAGAACCAGGTAATATCAACACCAGAAAAAAAGCCTAATCTGTTTACGGTATCTTTCAGAAGGTGATACAATTAGGTTACTCATTTTCAATATATACCTGCCTGTCTGCAGCATAATATATGCATATCGTTTATTATAACTAAAATATAACTAACGTAACTAGTTTTCAGTTTTTGAGTTAACCATATGCACTGATGTTAAAAGTAGATATGCATAAAATTAACATATGTTTTAAAACTCTACCGTCAACACGTTCAGTATATTCAACCTTTTGAAATTCTCATACCAAGGACACGTGCTTCAAAACTGGAATAACACAAATATCAAAAGGTTTCAAAAGTCCATTACACTGTAAGTAACATTTTATTCAAATTTCAAAGAAATAATTTCTTGGATTTTCAGCTGATATTTGCTGAGCATGTTCCATTGCTTGCGAAAACAAAACCACTTTAATGCAAATTTTCTCTTCAAGTCAGTATTATTCTTGGCTATATTAGAAACTTCGTATGTTCTTATTGTTAACCATAACTTTAGTTTTATGAAGGTTAATAGTTTACATTCCATTTATTACATTAGTGGTACAAATTAGCCAATGGGTCAAATGTTTTCTAAACTTAAAATAAACCTTCAACAAACAGTGGCAAAACGAAAGACAATTGATCTAACTCTATCTAGATATCTCCCGCAGATCGTAATGACATATCCGGATTTTCAAGATACAATGCAAAGGATATCGATGATAACACTTCACTTTGTATCAAAGTTACAAAATACTTTAAAAAAGCTCTAAAATTACCCAAATGATGGTCACCACAAAGCTGAATCAGCGGTCAGTGTGCAAGACACAAGACCGAAATGCTTCGGTTTCAGATCCTACCATCGAATTAGCCTGGGTCAGATACCATGGTGAGCCACAGTCAGTTGTAGATACCTTTTTCAGACTCTCGGATGGTTGTGATTTCTTGGGGTAAAGTGACAGTTTGTGTTCAACCCACTAGCTTTGTGTTAGAACTGTTGCATGTGGACTCGTACATCAATTATTATTCCTTTGTATTCGATGCATTTGTTTGTCAGGATTGAACTTTCCAGTGTAGCCAAATCTTCATAATAAAATATATGTTTATGTAAAGTGTATTAAAGCGGGGGTGGTGATGATACTTGTCAAAGTTAATCCGGCAGTTTGTTTTCGATGACTCTAAACAAGATAGGTCACATATTTCTAGCCAATACCTTGTTACTCAATACGAATTGTAAACAATATACATAAAAATACACTCTAATTCACAAATTATCAATATGCAGAATTTTCTTTAAAAGTGTACCAAACATCCATATATTTAATTATCTACCACCACCAAAACTATAAATTAAATTTGCTTTAAAAGTAGAGAGGGACTAGATCGTAGGTACTGAAACTACCAATGACAATATTTATCAAACGCCTATATTTGTATGCCACTTCTGCGTTCTCAGCTTTCATTTCAACGCCGAAGTTTGCATAATCAGTCATAGCATAAACATCCGAGAGAAATGTAATTATATCTTCCTTTACTTGATGATTGTAAGTTTGAAGTTTGACTTTGAATGGGAGGCTATCATTCTTTTTTATCTTCGTCATTTTGAGGTCTCACTCTTTCTTTCCTAACTCCATTTCAGAGTCTAATTTCTGTTTTTTTAATTGGCATTCTCTCTCTCTCTCTCTCTCTCTCTCTCTCTCTCTCTCTCTCTCTCTCTCTCTCTGCAACCGGTTGCGTGCAGTTTGCTTGTAGGTATCCTTGGCTTTTATGGTTTGAATTGTGTTTTCTTTTGTTTTCTTACATGATGTTTTTCCTCAGTATGCATGTCATCTTCTCCGCCACTTTAGTCTCCTTCAATACCTGCAAATCGCATCAAATGCATTTGTTTCCTTCAGGTCCTGTCCTTTGCAATGATGTTGCTCTTAAACAATTGTTCCTTCTTGCTCACCAGTAAAGCTACCTTGGGTCGCCATTATAATCAAAATTATGTTTATCAGTGGCTTACTATGAATCACACACACACACACACACACACACAGTTACAGAGTATATCTAATATCAATTTGCAGCTACACGGAACTTTGGAACGTTACCTGCTTCACTTTTACCGTCAAATGTCCCGCAACTTTGCTATCCGATCGCTGCCACCAAACTTGACACCCCGAGAAAACTTGCAAACAATAACATCAAATGTGATCGGATGATTTGTAATGTTGACCGAAGCTAGGGCTCAATACGACTGCCCTTTACACAGAACAAATTTGACCAGGGTGATAGTTTTTAAAAACTACAGAATGGAGACAAAGTCAGGGTTCATTACCATTATGATTCTTGCTTTTACAGTGATGACAAATTCAGACCCTATGTCCTATCGGTCAGAATATTTATCAGTATCAGATGTGTGTTACATGTACAAATTGCGTTTAACATTACCATATCTGACCGCTTAAAATCCTTGAAATTAAGTCTGCCATATACACCCATGTCTCGTGCCTTAATGATAATCATTATTTATATAATAACCTGGACGGAAATGTTACGCATTATTATGACGTCATAAAATCAAACTTAGTACAATAATTTTAGTTAGTTTTCAGTTCATGAAAAATATTAATAATTTAAATTATGCACTGGAATTCACAAAGTGATCCTTTATACTTTTCAGACTAATTCATTGATTTTGTTGTTGGAATTAATGTCAATTGATTCAATGTCAGTTTGGATTTTATCATTGTGCAACACCAGGACTTCACAATGCTGTACGGTACTATTAAAATTCACTTTGCATTGTAGGAAAATAACATATTTGGTTGGTTTTCAAAGCCTGTAAGTGCTTTCTCTTTTCTTTTGCAAAGTTTAAGACCATAGAGTCGTAACAATGTGAACATGCCCATTAGCACTACGGCAAGTAAACTTGAACTGATTCGACATCCAAGCTGAATAGTTTCTCAGTATTCCACAATCTAGTTTTTAAGTTTGAAATACAGCTGCCCAACATTATAATTTACTAACAGCTCTCGAACTCTCTGACCAACTTGTTGCATACTCGGAACAGACTAAACAATGTCGCGCTATTAACTCATAAAAAGAGCTTTCAAATATGGCGACGACCTATGCGAAGCCGATATATCGTTGACTGCGGCAAAATGAAAGCTGGGCATTAGTCCCTTTTAAATATATGATGAAGCCAAGTTCCTGGAGTTCCAGTGTCATACATAAATTTCTGGATATGAGTCTTAAGTGTTTGAATGTATTTGTCATTATGATATATAAATCATGCATGTTAAGTTTTGATGATTATTAGGTTTGTAGGTTGCATAAGTCGATGGATTGTTGGGCATTAGTCCCTTTTAAATATATGATGAAGCCAAGTTCCAGGAGTTCCAGTGTCATACAAAAATTTCTGGATATGAGTCTTAAGTGTTTGAATGTATTTGTCATTATGATATATAAATCATGTATGTTAAGTTTTGATGATTATTAGGTTTGTAGGTTGCATACGTCGATGGATTGTTAGCTAGCAAACAATGTAGTTAAGACAAGAATTGAATGCTATTGGGTCCATTTGTATAAAAAAGATGTAAATTCTATTAATTTATGAAACAGTATTAACGTTTGCGTGGCATTGAGGAATATATGTATTGTCATTCACATGTGTGCATGTGTTTGTCATTTAGTCAAGATGGTGATGAATAGTTTACACAACAGGGGCTTAATTGTTATGGTGCCAAAGCAAGTTATACGATATCGATAAGTAATGATAAATGGATCGGTTGGAGAAATACACTAATTGTGTCCTACCATGTTAAGTGTCTATGCAAAGAGAGTACTCGAGTTGATACAACACTTTTTTGTTGAATGCAATCTTATGACCTGCAACCAATTAACATTGAGATGTCTGTTTTGAAATATGATACCGGCTCATTCTGTGTCGAAGTGGCAACGTATATTCCGTTTAGGACGTTATAAACGTTCAAAGGAGTTTGCCTCATTTATCTTATTTTTAAAAGGAAGATTCCTTCCACGACTGATCGTAAGAGCGGCCCACGAGAATCATCATAATGAACGATCAGTAACCTCGATGCAAGAGGAAGCAAGAAAGGCAAGAAATCAACTCCATCTGACACGCTGTATTGATTCTGGAGAGTTTAATGCAACCAGTTATCAGGTTATGCAGACAGGATGAAACAATTACAGCTAGAAACGATCATTTTATGACGAAATCTGCCGTATCTATGCAAATGGAACTGTTAATTGGGTTTTTAGAACTTTCTGGTAATTTACTTTCTAGTTCAAGTGTATCTTACAAGTTGTCTTGTACAATTCTATTTCATCGTTATCTAATATATCATCCTTGCGACATCGATAAACACGATTTAAAGGTAATTGGCATTAGATCTGTGTGAAGTGGCAAATTTTAGTCGATCTTTTAATAAACCATTAGGTGAGACCAGATAGCCATTAGTTAGATTTATGGAGACACGCTGTGTCAAAAGGTGGGTCTGTATAGTAGAATGCGACCGTTGTACCAATTAAACCGTATTTACTCAGTAGCCCGACTGACTGCTAGCGACATTTTAAAGTTTCATTTCGCCCGAAAAGTGTCAGAGTTGAGAAAACGCAGGGAATCTGTAATTTAAACACAAGCATGTCATATTGGCCATGACGTAAGCAGCGTTTAGAGAAAAGCAGGAGAAAATACATTTAGGTTCTGATTGGTGACGGTTAAATAAGGGTGTGTTTTCACACGAAAATTCGTAGAACATAAAAACGGCCTAGTGAAATTAGAAGTTAGTCTTGAAATTGCTCTGTGAGAGAGAACCAGGGATAGATTTATTTAGTAAGGGCTCCGGACGCTATTTGAGAGAATAGGTCCGTTAAGGAATCGTGGTCCAGAAAAAAACCGCCAAACTAAGGGAGGGACACACCAAAAACACAAAGGTACTGTCACAATTCCATGTATATTGTTGATGCAATTTATATGATGTTTGCTTAGTTGACAGGTCTAATTGATTTTATTTGATACATTTGTATATTAATGTGTTTTGAATTATGAATTGGAATTCTTACCTTAATTCTTAATTAAGAATGTCGTAGTGTTAATTTATGTCGTAAAACACTATGCTGAGATATAAATAGGAAGTGTTACGATAATTCTTGAATTTATCATCTTGTTTGAATAATGATTATGTTCTAAGAATTTAATCTATTACATTAGTTAATGGGTTACAAGTATACGTGTGAATTCACCGAATTTTAATTTCATAGTTGATTTAGCGGCAGTGTATTCAATTTATGCGCTGTGTAAATTATGGGGCCCGAATTCAAAGCCTCGATGTATAATTCGCAATGTGTGTAATTACATCCATTTGAGGACATGTGTAGTTAATTACTATCCGTAAAGTTTTTATCACTGATAGAAATATCTGATTTTTCCAACCAGGAATAATGGCAAGTCTCAACTGTAGCCAATTGTAACGAGAGACTTAGGATTGTTTTAATTTTCTTTTGAAAGGAGGAAAATAGCTTTTGTTTTGGAAGATCGTGAACTTGAAAAAAAAGAAATTAGGAGACGGAAATTGCAGTGAACGCATGATACAGTGGACAAGTCCGGAATCAAGCGTAAACATCCACGAGTTCAGAGTATCTAGAGATTGGACGAGACCGGGTCTTCTAGAAAAACATTGAATTAAACAGTGAACGAGGATCAAGGGATAGCAGGTTATGAAAATCGAACAAGACATTGACTTCGATTGTACCACTCGATCCTATGATGATTTAAAACTATCAGTAATACAACGGCTAATTTGTTTAAATCTATTTAAAATCTTATTGTAATTCTGTGAAAGTATTATTTCTAAACCGCGTGTATTCTTAATGAAAGGAATTTTCATAATTGTGTATGTAATTGATTAAATTGTTTGTTTAACTTTACGGGGGCTCGTAGCTGTTTGTTCAATATACCTGCTCAGTTTATCATATCTATTCTCATACTCGAACCGGGCAATTATATCGAGAGCGGTCATGTCTTAGATAACGAGTATCGAAAGGGATTGGGTTATATTTATTATTATTATTATTATTATTATTATATGTTGTACAATACTTCTTGACAAAGTGGGACTTAACACTTACCCTTTGACAAGTGAGGCTTATACAATACTATACGAATAACGCTCACAACCCGCGAGTAACCTGACAATCTGTAATTTGATGACCTTTCCGTAACTTTTTTCAACTTTTAATATCTTTGAAAATGTATGTAATGATCTGCATTCTTACTCTTTTGTACCAAATGAGACCGTTTATTTCTTGCCCGACCTATATATTCTGTATGAAGTTGATATGATGTAGACTGTTTCTAACTTTACTCAGCCTAGTAAATAAAGACATTTACATGGATGTAAATTAGCTAAGTCTAAGTCAAACTGGTCTTGCACTTTTATGTCTAATTTCTTATTCTCATATTTCTATTGAAGATGTAAACACACAAAACTAAGGTTGACCACAGTTTGAAGAAAAAAAAATGTTCATTTCTTTGTTGTTTCATTTGTCGCTTTCTTCTTGGGTTAGTGACACACTATGTGAGTTCCAGTCTTGCCAATATGTTTCCTACTAAAAATGAAACATCCTGTGGCAACATGACGCTTGATATAAACTTGCAGCAAATCATGCCTTAGTTGTATCATTTGTTTAAAAATGTCCAGTGGCCTCAGTCGCAGTTAAAGGCTCTGTACAATGGCACCGACTCCCCTACGTCCGTTCTGTACAGGCTGAACCAAGTGTTAGGATTAGATTATACTAAGAGAAATCATGTATTCGTTTTACGGATTTCGTATGATAAGAGCTGTATCATAAAACTGTCTTAGGATCATGTTTGTTAGATGCATGTTATCAATTATCCTATAACCAATGGCATTAATTTATATTGGTAACTGGAATTGTCAGTAACAAGAAAACCATAATTTACATCTATTAACCTTCATTGTGTTAGCTACTTTTTAATAGTCTTAGTTATATTTTCATTATATTCTTACGTTAGTAATCATTATCAGTACGCTAGATGAAATTGGTTGATTGTTTCATAAGAAACATCACATCCTTTCTAGAGGTGAGTTTGTCTATATTACTTAATAGCTATATGCTGTAAACATCTGCATTTTTATTTGTTTATTAGCGTTGTACATTTAATCTTACCAATGTATGCTGGGTAAATCGCATATAGAGCACGAACAGACACGTGGGACATGGTTACAATTACATGACCAATCCGAGTTAAGAATCGTGTGTGTGACGTATAACGGAAATTTACAAACCCTACTACAATGACTTGCAAGAGTTTGGAAAAACTGGATATGGAAATTTACATATCGTGGCTCTATGTGAAACACTTTAAAAACATACAGGCATCCGATTTATTCACTCTCACTCTGTTCTCTTCAAAAATTGTTTAGAAACTTGTGTATTGCTTGAAGGCTTATTAACGGTCATTTTTCATTCAACATCTAACAATCATCCTGCCGTTCAACATATAACGGTCATTCTGCTGTTCAACATTTAACAACATTTCTGCCGTTCAACATTTAACAACAAATCTGCCGTTCAACATTTAACAATAATTATGCCGTTCAACATAGAAGAGTCATTTTGTCGTTGAACATGTTAAGTCAATTTGCCTTTCGTCATTTACCAGCCATTTTGTCATCCAGCATATGACAATCATTCTGCCTGTCAACATATAAGTCATTCTGCCTGTCAACATATAAGTCATTCTGCCTGTCAACATATAAGTCATTCTGCCTGTCAACATATAAGTCATTCTGCCGTTCAATATACAATAGTAGTTTTGCAATTTAACGTACAACATTCATGATGCCTTTCTACATAACCATTTAAATTAATAATCATTTTACCTATTTTGAGAAGATACCCCATACTGGTTTAAGTTAGGAGTTTATGGCTGTGCTATAGAGATGGTCGTGATGAACAGGTACTCAGTCTTTAGGAGTGGCTGTGCTATAGAGATGGTCGTGATGAACAGGTACTCAGTCTTTAGGAGTGGACAGCTGAAGTGTAGTTTGTGCCGCAAAGTATCTTCGTTCATTGTCGCCTTCCTGATACTGCGAGCCAAAGTATTTTACTTATGTTCTGTAGCAGCCTTTTTGTCTTACACAACAAAGAATATCAATCTATTGCCATAAATTGTTGTTTGGGATACGGTTCTGAATTTATATATCGCCAAATCACCATCAAATCTTGTTTACCAAGAATAAATCTGGCTAAGATTCCCCCTCTGTTATATATATATATATATATATATATATATATATATATATATATATATAATATATATATATATATATATATATATATATATATGTATTGAAAGTATCAAGCACGTGCGTTCTAGTACATGATTTTTTAATTTATTTCCTACATGTTTCGCTTTTTTGACATTGCTATTCAACCATGGAAGTCTCCCACTGCACATTGTTATATAATATTGTCCTGTGTTGCATTTGGTATGTGATTAATAAAGCCATACAACTATAGAAAGTGAATATATTCGGTCAATAGTCAGAACAGCAACACCAATTAAGCCAACAAAACAGAAATGTAAAGCATTCTTTATACACAACTATATGCTAATACTATCGTATTTTGTTGATACACAGTACGTTACACATGTTGTATCCTCCAATATCAATGTGAAATACTGGTTAAGAAATCTTATCAATCCGTTAGTACGATTTTAGGACAAATAACTGGTACTCAACAAATGGAGAATGCGGAATGACTTTTGTGCTATTTACAACGTATACATAGTAATATGAGATCTAAAAATCACAATTTGACACATTTAGGTGGTCAAAGATTCTTGGCTTTTACATTACTGTTACTGCAGAGAATTTTTTTCTCTCCCACAACCCTAACGAATTCATAATGCTACCTTTCCACGCTTGTTGCAAGGTATTATGTCCACTAGCTGAAAATAGGATATTTTGTGCCTTATCAGTTAATACCACGACTCCAAACCATAATCAGCTAAGGCAAGTAAACTGTAATCGATTTGACACGTAAGCTGGATATTTTGTCAATATATTTAGAAACACTACCACGACCTCTGTTTTGTAATGTTAAATGAGACTGCATATTTTAAAAAAAATCTGACATTACGGGCATCTACCAAATTTTCGTTCCGTTTATAGCAACTGTCAACTTGTTTTGCATAATCATTAGGCACAAAACAAATTCTATGCTACAGACTTTTACTGTTTTCCAGGTAAAGAACCTTCAAATATGGCTACAGCCTATTCAAACAGAGGGTCAACAATTGCGGAACAAATGTCACACAAAATACCCTAAAAAATGGTGTCATGACGCAAAGGTTCAGTAAATACTCAATATTAAAACACTTTTGCGTTAGATAAAACAGGTTTGCGATAAGCAGTTCGTTTTCCCTTTAGTGTACATAAGGTTTTGAAAATAAAATTGCATCTTTGATTTGCCTATGCCTTCATGTTTCTGTAACCTTATTCTCAACATACGGTAAATTTATTGTCTTGCAAATAATCCGTAATGCGCTGTATTCATTCTCATTTCAAGTCAAATAACTGACCTTGATGCTTTACATGTTCGGGAAATGGACGCACCCGCCTATCCACGAGTCTTCTGCTATTTTGCAGGTCGGCTTTGGCTAGCCAAAGACTAAGTGAGTAAACCATATATAGTAATCCTGAGTGGAGACCCTAAAGCAGCTGGACGATGTACTACATAATCATCTGGCAACGTCTTAGACTGGAGAAGGATTGGCTCCGTCAGACGACCTCTACCCAAGACACACTGATAATGCTGGACAAATTTGGAACTTGCCATACCGGATCGGTCGTTGCCCGTGTTAACAAGGACCGCGCCGGCTGTTGTCCACTAGGACGGATGTGACAAGTGTGCTACGGATAACTTTGCATAAAATCAGAGCGAGAGACAGCATCCACCTGCAACATTAGAATTCTGGCGCAAATGGGAGACTTTAAGAGTTAACACATGAGCTGGAACCCTACCCTTTGCACATCATGGGACTCTGTGAAGTCCTATGGAAAGCCCTATGAGAATACCAAATTGAAGAGGGGCATATTTTCTACTGTAGTGGCGAGTTTGACGATTTCATAAATGGAGTAGGCTTCCTTCTAAACATAGCCATCAAGGGATTTATGCTTGAATGCCACCCCACATCTAGCAGAATCATTTCCATTCGTCTGAAAGCATCTCCCGTTAATACCACAATTATACAAGTCTATGCTGCAACACACATTTATGATGATGAAGAAATAGATGCGTTTTACGACAAACTCCAGGGTATTCGAAACATTTTCAGTAAAAAAGACATCCTCATCATCCAAGGATGCTCTATTAGACTGCAACGATCATTGATGACCTTCTTGCAATGAGCTTACCAATGAAAGAGGGAGACGGCTGCTCGAGTTCGCAAGCTACAACAATTTGGTATAAGCCAACATCCTGGGCCAACATTAAGCTTCCTGATGCTGGACATGGCACGCACCAAATGGAACCCCTCATAACCAGATCGACTATATACTGATTCAAAACAGTTACCGATCTGGCAGCGATAGAGCAAAAACAATGACTTTCTCAGATGCTGATGTTGGGAGTGACCACGACCTTGTGATTATGAACGTCCCAGGGAGGCTGAAGAAAATCAACAAGCCAAAGAACACCAGGCTCATATTCAACCTTGAACAGCATAATGACTTTAACATCTGTAAATCATTTGAAGCTGCAATTAGCGGACAATTCTCTCCACTCCTTGTGATGGATGTTGATGTTAAAGTGATGACAGACACTTTCAACACAGTCAAGGACAGCATTGGCCTCCATCGCCCAAAGAAGACACCCTGTGGTACAGAAGAGATTCTGAAGCTGTGTGATGCCCCAAGAGACCTCAAAATGGAGTACAGAGAAATAAACAAGATTATCAGGAAAAGCTTAAAGAAAGCAAAAGAAGATTGGATTGGACAAAGGTGAACATAAATAGAGAGCATTCTGATAAAGCATAACTGCAAAAAGGCATTCAAAATTGTGAAAGACCTCACTAGACAGAAACAACCTAGAGGCAGTACCACTGAAGTCGGAAATAGAACATGCCTCACGGAAGCGAGTGAAATTGCAGAAAGATGGACCAATACGATATGTCAAGAATTGTTTCACAAGATGTGTCAGCGAGGTCTTTGCTTGGATACATCTTATAAACTTTGAACCAATTAAATTATTTTAAATTGGTAATTAACATTGTCAGTAGTTAAAACAAAAATCTAAAACCAAGAACGCTATGTAAATTTTTACATAGCGTTCTTGGTTTTAGATTTTTGTTTCAAGTCTGAGTTATATTTTCGTTACTATTATTTTTAGTAGTAGTATCAGTAGAACATTTAGTTACATGTATTAACTGCTTTCTTTAAAAATTACTCTTTATGGTAGGGTATGTATTTATTAACTAATAACTACACGCTTTTTACTCTTACTTCGAAATATTCATGCTGGTTATTTCGCTTAGACATGACTATACATATCACTTTCAGTAAGAATTAAGTAACATATGATTGAGATTGTTAACAGTCATGTTGCAGACATACCTAAGTGGCGTGAGAAAAGAAGGTGGAATAAGGTGGAACGACATCATTGGCTATTACAAATACAAAATTTGCCACTATATGAAGCATTTAACGCATCAAATTGCTGACGCAGGCCAAGGTTTTGTTTATTCATTAAATCGGACCAAAGAATTACCTATCACATTATAGCCCTGGTGTTATCCACTAAAGAAACATCTAGTATTATGTTATACCCACTGCTTTAGGCAGCTTAACAAATATTATCATTGACATCGACATCAGTCAGGATATGGACAAATTCATTCCTCGTGAAACTGCTCCTTTGAAACTAATAGACGATTGACTATCCAGTATTATTGCTAAAAAGCCACTGGAATTGTCTTTACATTTTTTCGAAAAGGATATTGTATTCTTGATCAGGATAGTCTTCTGAAAAATAACCAGCATTTAAATTTTCAACTATTATATAGATTCTTTGCCCATGTCTTGCCTAACAAACAGTGTCATTATTAGAAACCATTCATAATTATTAGAACCACAATATTTGGAGTCCAACAAGGCTTCATGTTAGAACATGAACTTTTCTAATATTTATAATCGATATTTCTTCTCCGTTTGTATTACCCTACTCCTGAAATAATGGTAATACAACTATCCAACGTTCAAGCAGTTCTAGTATGTTCTTGATCATCATCATCATCGTCATCACCAGACACATTTTCAATCTGTTCAAAGTAGTGTTTATACAATATTTTGCTCACTGACTTGGACCTTGCTTATAGTTTATTCTTAGAAAGTGCCAGATATCTGAACATCCATGTTCTTCACATTTGCCCTTTACTGTGTAAATGGATTGTACTATTTTTGAAATCATGTTCCTGAAACAATATCAAATTCTATTATAAAACTAATAGATCATGACGGCACCATTTTAGGACACTGAATTACCTAGCAAACAGGTAAGAATATTAAACTGTAACAAAAATTGCCCGAATAATTCAAACCGCTGATATCTTCACACGTTCGTGTGAAATGTTTTGAGTATTGAATTGGTTACCATTTTGTGAACGTGTTGAAAATAGTTGCATGATGTAGAAAACTTACCTTTTCCGTCTGCCTAGTCCTTCTTCGACTTCCTAGATTGTACTCTCTACTCGTCAATTCCCCCTTTCGTACTTCATTCGTCACTTTTCTTTTTTCAAACTTCATTCGTTATTTGTCTTCTTTTCGGACACCGTCTTTAGCCTGTCGAGTATGCTCTCCCTCGGAAAACTGTTTCTTTAAATGACAAACGTATTCCTAAATAGCTATTTGTACCACGTACTAGATGTATATACAATTCCTTCACTTACGTTACTCAAAACACACTAGCCATTTAGACACAGCTTACATTACCACATGGCCTCTGTTCGATTACTATTGCATACAATTCACTTCTAGATTATTTAAACATTACGAAACCAAACATAATTAGTATTTATTGCTAACGCACGACAACCATTATCGTCCCAACAGACCAGGGGAATTTCTTTCATATTTATTCATATAACCCTAAATATATTGCACATATGAACATTTGGATCGCATGCAGTCTATTCTGCTAATGAACTAATGATTAAAATTAAATGATTAATTGCATAGCAACTCTAGCATCAGCACATTTCATACAACAAACAATATAAAATATGAATATTACGTGAAATTAAATATGCGTACCTTATTGCTCATAACTTGAGAAATTATGCATCCAGCACTAAACCCTGTCCGTCGCACCAGACGGACACCTGGTTCCTTTCTCGTTTAACGAATAAAGCACTATTCTTTCCTATGCTTCCTCAGAGCCAACTTTCTCTGTCTTAGATAATTTCGGACTAAAAGCCTTCGTTCAAGGTGTCCACGTTTAATACCCATTACTTCCTAGATGTACGTCTTAATTTCACTCAGACAGTCATATGTAGTGGTTTTTAAACATTGGTCCTAAGACAAAAATTTGTTTCGTTAAGACATTATATAACCTTTTCCTTTACACAGATAGGAAGGAAGGAAGTTTTTCTCTAAAGTTTATAGGTCATGATTCCAAACCACAATCATCTTTAAGTGAATAAATGTAGCACGTCTCTACTGCCTGTGAAGTGCCAAATTTTCGGTCGAATCAATTAAATAACTTAGTTCTAGACAGCAGACATTTGTTAGATTTATGGGACATTCTGCACAGAGAGATATTTTTCTAATCGACTCACCCAGTTAACTGTGTTTGTTTAAAGCAGTACTGACCGAAAGTGACCTCCTGGAGGGTCATTCTCTCACGAAACATGTCAGAGTTGATTTGAAACAGACAGGGTTGTTATTTAAAACAAAAGCGTGGCATCTTTACACGCTGACGAAGCGACTTTCAAGGGAAAGCGCGAGAAATTATATTGGTTCTGATTGGTCACTGTTGAAGACAAATCTTTGGAATATATATATATATATATATATATATATATATATATATATATATATATATATATATATATATATATATATATATATATATATATCCACTAGTTAAAAATGTACTTCAGTCTTCTAAGGGGCTTTGCAAGGAAGCCTAGGAGGGAATTATTTTGAAAATAGAGACTCCGGAGAGCATTTTAGAGAAGTACCTTCGAAAACAATGGCTCAGAAAAGACCGCCGAAATCCAACGGTTGAGAGGCGTACCAAAAACACGAGGTATTTGTTTCAAATCCAAGCTTATTATGATGTAATTCATATAATGTTTCTTCATTACAGATCTGCATGATTTGTTGATACATTTGTATGAATAGCTTCATTTGTTACATTAATTTAGTAATGTGCTTTTGAATTATGAATTAGAATTCTTACCTTAATTCATAATAAGAATGATGTAGTGTTAATTGATGTCGTACAAACACCAAGTGGAGTTATGATTGGAAAGTTAATTCTTGAATTTATCATATTGTTTGAATATTGATTGTGTTCTAAGATCTAATGTCTTACTTTAAGTAATGAATTACGGGAATACATGTGAATTCACCGAATTTTGATGTCGTAGATAATTTAGCGACAGTGTATAACGTATTAGGTCAAAGCAAACCGAATTAACAAGTGGTTTAGCTGTATTGATCTGAAGACATGTGTAGTTGATTACTAGCCGTAAAATTGTTATCACTGATAGTAATATCTGATTGTACGAACTAGCAAAACGGACAGTCTCAGCTATAACAGTGTAACAAGAGGCTTAGGGTGTTTTACTTTTCTTTTGAAAGGAAAATAGTTTTTATTTGGAGACGAGCAGTACGGAAATAGAGGACGTACCAGACGGGGAAAAGGAATTGTGAAGTAGGAGTTGCAAGGGGCATACATCAACACAGAGGACAAGTCTAAGTTAGAGCAAACATCCAAGAGGGAAAGTATCTTGAGAGACAGGAACCTCTGGATCAACATTTGAGTGAGTAGAGAACGCAGTTCGACGAAACAGGTCATGACCAAACCGAACAACGTGGACGAATTTTATTGAACACTCGATTCTTATGATGAAATTAGCTATCAGTAATAGAACGGCTAAATTTGTTTAATTCTATATGCCATTTATTTGTAATTCGGTTAAAGTTAATTCTAAAACCACATGTACTCCGAAGGAAAGGAAATTTCACTGTGTATGTCTTTGATTAAATTATTTATTTATCTTTACGGGGGCTCGTAGTTTCTTTGTTCAATATATTATCTCAGTTTACCATATACATTCTATACTCGAACCGGGCGATTACACCGAGGGCGGTCATCTCCTAGATAGCGAGTATTAGCGGGAAGTGGGTTAGAATGTTGTTTTTATAAGTTGTGCATTACCTTTGACAAGTGGGCTTGTACAATATTATACGAATAGCGCTCATGACCCGAGACCCCTGCCACACTCCCTCTCCAGAATAGCCATTGTTTATATTCACTTATGGACTTTGATGAAGAAAGAAACACAAAAGGATGTCTCATCCACACTAAAAAAGACAAACAAATACGCTTATTGTCTATAACAACACTTCTATCTGCTTATTGTTAGAATGAAGTTTAATGTCTTATATACATTAATCATTCTTACGGCCAACGTGAGTTTCAGTTAACCCGAGATAAACTCTCTTTCACGAACTTATCTACCACAAAGTCATTATCCCACAAATGTATTATGCACGTTACGTACATGGTTCGTTTCATTAGGGAAGTAAGAATCGGCACAAAAATGGATCCGCGTTGAGGGTTCGAATCCTACCATTTAACTAGCCTGGTGTGTTCTTGGACAAGGCAAAGGGAAAAACAAAGTGGATAAAGACATAACTGACATCAATCCGCTCTTGTCAAGTTGTGCATACGTTTACCTGACTATTGGTCTGTTGAGACATATCGGGATCAAATGACATATTGTATGAACCAAAATAGCGTTGTGGTAGAATTCTTTATCAAAATTATTATTTTTGTGTAGTCACTACCTTTGTTTGTTATCATTCAACTTTCAAGTGTATCAAAATCTTAATCAATAAAATGTTTATCCAAAGTGTTATAAAAGATAAACTCAAGGGGAAGTTATTTTCACAGTTATATCAGACACATTATGGTTGGGGGACAATATGGAAAAGAACACACAATAGGTCACAATGTCACTTCCTGGCACTAACCGATGCATCGTTACTCAATGCAAAATGTTGTCAATATAAATACAAACAGACCAAATGCTTAAATTATATAGAATCAAAAATTGCCTTTATATCTATACCAAATATACATAAATTAATATACGTATCAACACCAAAATATCAATTAAAATTGTCCTAAAATCAGACCAAGTTATGGTCAATAAGTAATGAAACTACAACTGGCAGGTTTTGTAAAACACCTATATTTTCATCAAGCCACACCTGTTTCACCTCTAATCATGGTCCAGCTGCTTCTCATTGGAATCTGTGTGTTAAACTACTGCAAGAAAAATACGAGCCTTTATATTTCTTAGTGGAATTTTTCAATGCAGTGAAACGTCATTACAGCACAATACAATATCTTTCTGGAAGCATGTTTAAAGTAGAATATACATTGAGACACTAAATTTTAACAATAGTTTACATACAAATTTAAATTTAGAAAAACAAGTTCAAACGTAAAATTAAAGCTTGATACAAATTGAAAACACGAAACTGACAAAACGTACACATCGATATTGGCAAATGAATAATATTGACAAGTGATCCAATTGATCATGGGTCTATGCAAATTATAACACTTTAACAAGGGGTAGTAAATACAAATAGATTATTATCAGTTTTTAGGAAAACTGCATTATTCCTTTCAAATATATAAAGGCGTACGCAATATAGAAACAAGAATAAATGATATGTTCCAGTTGCAAAATGGACACTATCGCACTCAGATTGTCCATGACTGTGCGATGACGACTATGCTATATAACTACAGTAATGCAATGCCTTTCAATATCAGTAACCACAGTATGGGACAAGTTATTAGAACAAACAGCTTTATGATGAAAGTTCTACCATATTGAACATAGGTGCCGTTCTCTCTCATATCACAGAGAAGTAAATCAAGTCAAAAGTTGCTAGATTGAGAGAGGTTCAAAGGACTCTAAGTGTGGAAGCACATAAAAAACAATAAACTAGGCATGTGAAACAATGGACACAAAATAAAGTCACTACTATTCATCCTCACACTTATGTTTTTTGTGTGTATTCAGCCATTTACATAATAGATAACAAAATAAGGTACACTAGCTATAATGAAGTCTAAGGTAATGTGCGGACGGTGAAGTTCGATCATTCGCGCAACAATTAGTAAGCCAAGAACATCAACCACGAAAATGCAGTGTCGAAGTACTAAACTGAAAAAAGATATTACTATAAATAAACTATTAACATCGGAAAATCAACGTGAGAAATTTCATGTACATTACATTCCACCATGGGCCTAAACAATCAACTATAGGTACAATGAGATTCTTCAATTCCGCTCTAACGTCAGATGAGAAAAGAATGCATTTGGTTAGACTTACTTTGTACGTTTTCTATACGCAAATTAATTAGACCTAGAGAAAGTGCATAATAACCGTTTAAACTATATTTCTTCTATCATCTTTCATTCTCTGACGGTTTAAAACGGTTAGATGGTCCGAGGTGCTCCCATTGACGTATCACTGATATCGCACCACTGTCCGCATTGCTTTGATTCTGGTGGATATGCAAGAAATTTAGTCATTGGCTGCCCGTGTGCTATTGTTTTTTCCTGGATTTGTCCTGTGGTCTTCCACCATTAAACAATCTTGTCTCAGTATTATGATTTCATTTGTAATATACGTCATATTCCATGACTTAGGTCACGATTATGTTTCATATATAGTCCGTACTTTTATTCATCTATGTATCTCAGATTTGACTTCGGGCATGCCGCATTGCTTTATTACTCTCTGTGCACTGTCGCCAAAATACAAAGAGTCAACCACGCCATACTGCTCATATTCTAAAAGAATCAACAATTTCATTTCAACCAGTACTAAATCTGACTAACTCTAAGCCATGCAAACCACTTAAACAAGACAGAGAAAATGGTATTCAAATATAATGGTACTTAATACCAGGAGACTGAGCCACAAGTAATAACTGCGACCTGAGTCCATACGAATTCATTGACATTCTTAAAGAATGCCACAACATTAAATTTTGTATTACGTCTAAATACAGAAACTCGATCTCAAGGTAGATAGTTCTGGATGACATTGGTAGCTAGGTTAATGTACAAAACGTTTCATGTCCTGTGATATATATCCACAACAAATGTTCGGGTACTCTTTCCTTTAAAGTAGTTACAGATCAACACGAAAGCGGCAGACACGTGCTTTGTCAACGGAATATTCATTATAGGATCATATATTAGCTAAAAAGTATGTGTGTGAATGTATCATTTTCCCATGGTCTGGAACAATTTCGGACGATTCAGTTTTGTGGAGTGGGGAATACATATGGTTCTGTTTGGCAATACCAATACATATTATTACACATGCGCAGACCTATCGGCATATACATCAGATCTAGTGATAAGTAAAAAAGACCGTTCTAGTTCATCTATAACAGTGTGCCAATATCTGGATAAATATGATTTCTTCTCAGTAAATCAGCCGTATATAATTGATGGTAAGTTTTAGTCCATTTTAGAAACACCTTCACAGATGAATGTAAAAGTTTATATTACGATGAAACTGGTTCCAGTTTGTGGAGCTAAATGTTTACTTTTTATGTGGTGAATAGATGAAGGTCTAAGTTAAATACTTCGTCGATTGCTTAATATTCACGTCCTTATTTGCATGTATTGTCTTCAAGTTTGTTTATTATCTTTCCCTCTAACTTGTACGCTATCTGTAATTGTTTCCATTTGATAAATGAATCAGGCTTCTGGATCTTATGTACAAACACCTTAAACCAAACGGTCATGTTCGCATCCCCAAAAGAGGACAGGACAAGGTGGACGGAAACGAATATACGTTCCCGAGAACTCACTCGCTTGGCAGCTGAACTAATGTATCAACCCGAAGCACAAATCCACTGGATTTATATATTCCCAAATGCAAGGTGTATAAGGTATATATATATATATATATATATATATATATATATATATACCGTCAAAACTATTTATGCGAGATTGTGGTCACTGGTTTGATTGATCACAGTGTAACGAAATGTCAATGATGGGAAATTCTTAGACCTTACCCCCAAACGTATGATAATGTTAATAGTTTTAATACATGGAATATCAACATATAATTTTACCGAATTGTAATTTCCATTCTCTTCATTCTATCTAGTTAGGTGATTACAAGCTGTGATTATTATATAAAACGTATTAAATTTCCATTGGAGTACCACAGAGATCAATTCCATGCTCTTTCTTCATTTTCATTATGGTGATTTTTCAAAAAGTTAAAAGATTTTCTCAATGCATGTGTCTGCGGATACTTATGATGCATCACATTATATAATTGATAAAGACGTTAGCACGCTTGATAATGAACAAAGCGGAGTATTACAATTTGCAAATGGCTGCAGCCAAATTAAATGATCAATATTTTACAATCAAATCTAGGTTAATTATAATATTCATAACTATGCAGAAGGTTAAACGCATACAATTGTACTTGGTAAATTGTAAAACACCCATAAAAAATACATGTGCTAAACTTTGAGATGTTCTTATTGATAACACCTTATGTTTATAAAACTATCGAAGAAAATATATAGTTCAAACGGTTTGAAGGTTTTATATCGGATCAATTGTTTTTTAAAGTGTACCATAGACGTGGTTTATTTCCACAATGCATTTACCTGCATGGTTTTTATCAGTTCACATACAATAGCAACCGTGATGGTTGTCAATGTTAAATATAAACGCTTTAAGTTATATGGATTATTAACACAAGGTATTCACCATCAAGTGAAACTAACGATATATATATATATATATATATATATATATATATATATATATATATATATATATATATATATATATATACAGAAATTTCGGACAGAGGTAAAAACTATGATTTTGCATATGGAGCAGTTCGTATCAAGAAATTCAACAAACAGCTAATGTTTCCTCATGAATGAAGCATGAACTTGAAAATGTCGGGCAGGGTCATGCCATTGTAATTGACGGTCGCAATTTTAATTAAAGAACTATGTTAGACCCTCAGTGTTACCGTGATGAAAAGACTAATTAAAGCGGACCATCGAGTTCAAGAGAACAATGGTACATGTAAACTACAACCACGCATGTCTTGTCGCCATTGCAGTAAGAGGAATCGCCGAGGAAGAAATTATTAATCTTGTAGTGACGGGAATTGCGACCACATCAACAAGTATAGGCACACCATTCGGACGTTTTGTTCGAGGTATATCAATATAAACTATGTTGCGGGTGGTGCTGTTTTGATACAATTGCATTCTCAACTACGTAATTATTCAGAACGACTTACAGCAACAAACAATAACCTCAGTAGTATTCAGTGGATATTGAGTATACAATAATTAGCTCGGCCCAGTTCGAGACTATGCTGATACGGAATCGTACTATAGCTGTTATGCAGGCTAGTAATCTAGATCATATCTATATCCCTGTGACTCAGTCCAATTGGTTGGTCACTTTTACTGATTATTATCGGCGTATTGCGCACATATTTGGATTTTTGTAGACCAGGATGAGCAAACGTCATGGGTTATATGGTTATGACCTGAGTTAGGAATCTAAAGAGCACAACCCTATTGTGACAATACTTAGGGTCTCACCCAAAACAAGGACACGTCCCTCATCAGATGTATATTGACCGAAGACGTGGAATCACGTTACTTTCTCCGTTCTCACACAAGAGCTTAGATAAGTCTGATTCACTCAACACTATAGCACACTTGATTAGAGCAAACAGTGGTCCAGATTATAGATAGCTGATTCACTCAATAATATAGAACACTTGATTAGAGTCCACGTTGATCCAGACAGAGAAAAATCCATTGGAGAACATCCCAGTAAACCTATAAGAACGAGCAGTTTCAATTGACGGTTCAGAACTAAGACTACAGGAAGTGAATGACATTATGAAAGACGCAGGGAACTCATCATCCTCTGGATCAAATGATATACTTATAAGGTTTACTATTTACTGTCCAAGACTCATCACACGACTGTGTGACAAAGTGAAAATTCATACTTTTACTTTGAGCTTATTAAAGACCGGTATGCAAAATGATATATGAAGAAGATGTAAGCTGTTAGAGTGTTGGCTGCTTGCAGACGGCTGCTTTATTCCTAAGGAAGAAAATTCGTCAGGAATCAAGCAATTAAGGACTCAAAATACCAGATGAAACTTTAATTTACTGTGTATTCCTAGGTTTTGCACGTAATGCAAATGAGATCACAGGACAACATTAAAAGTATTGTTCTTTAGTCTTGTATGAGAGTTCCGATAAAAGCTAATAAAATACTTGTTGACACTTACAAACCATATTTGTTTTGACTCTTTCTATTACTTAGTTTCAGACCATGGAGTTGTAACAATATTGTTTAACAAGCCTGAAATATAATTGATTGATTTGAATTAATTAATTTGTCTACATTTGCGCCTCTTGTTTGGAATTAGTAAAGGATGGACCAGTGCCACTCAGTGTTGTTTAGTGTACGTCACAAACCAAGCAGGTTACAATATCAGGGTGTTTCGTCAGAGCATATCTTTCTCAGAAGATAAAATATGATGCGGTTGGGTGTTTGTTCTTCATCGTATATCCATTATTTCTAAACTACTCTCTTGGTCAGCAACAGCGCTAATGCTGCAGCACGCCATGTGTATGGTCGCGAATCAGCGCCTGTAGTATTTCGATAGACACGTAAATACAGATCGGACTGTCGTCCTTATTGTGTATAGTGACGGTTGAGATGGTGAGCACATGGGTCGATGGGTTTACTCCGCGAGGTACACTACTTTAGCCGATTTTAAATAGATCATATTATGATGTTTCCAATTTTTTGGTCTAAAATCTGCATTGTAATTTAATATAACGTTTAATCCATGCAATGTATTTAAAAATTATTCCGTGTTTTCTTCAGCTCTGCTAGAGTCCGTATGAGTTTCCAAATCAAAGTATTGCTTTTCTTCTAAACTATTTAAATTTAATATCCCAGGTATTTTTCAGTCTACGTCAAATCCACTACAAGTTTCGGAATTTAGTGCTATGCTTCACTCTCGTAAGTTCTAATTTGAATTATATTCTTCTTTTTTTCTTGCGTGCATTCAGTCGAGGAGACTTTCGGAAATATAGTTTTTCAATGTAAAATAACGGTATGTATTTATGTTACAAGACATTAGGTTCAAAAGGAATGTATATAATTCAACAACTTCTTCGTGAAAAAGATCCTTTAATATTCATACAATGTATTTAAAAATTATTCCGTGTTTTCTTCAGCTCCACGCCATATCCACTACAAGTTTCGAAATTTAGTGCTATGCTTCACTCTCGTAAGTTCTAATTTGAATTATATTCTTCTTTTTCATTCTTGTGTGCATTCAGTCGAGGAGACTTTCGCAAATTTAGTATGTCAATGTAAAATAACGGTATGTATTTATGTTACATGACGTTAGGTTCAAAAGGAATGTATAAAATTCAACTACTTCTTCGTGAAATAGATCCTTTAATATTTTGCATTCTTATACACATGGACACTGATGCCCGCATAACTGTTCTCTCTCTCTCTCTCTCTCTCTCTCTCTCTCTCTCTCTCTCTCTCTCTCTCTCTCTCTCTCTCTCTCTTATTTGTCCCAGACCATGAGCCCCATTGAGAACGTGGTAAAATAATCGCCACGTATTCGGTCGAAATCATTATGATGCAAGTATTCTCGTACCCAGACTGTATCTCCAACCGCCATATGAACGATTGCATTGCATGGACTTCCTCCCCAGTACGTGTGTGGTGCCACGACACGACACACTGGCACTCCGTTATGAACTACCTCCATGTCCCCCGACGTATGATCGCCAACAGAAGATAGTGTTACCAAGATGACATACATTCCTGCGACCGGAGCATGAAATATACCAGTTGTCGCATCGTAGCCATTTCCCATATTTATATAAACGTCGTCAAAGATAAGAGTTTGATCGGTTTGGAGACTTGAACTGGTAGTATATGTAAGTCGTGCGGTAAATCCAACACTGTCAGTTATTGGCCAGATAGATCGATCTGGAAATAAACATCACAAGGAAAATTAAGGATCATTTTATGAATGAAATTCAACTGACTCAATGATGAAGACAATACATTATATTTCAGATGCACGTACAACGGCATAATTGAACATAACAGTCACTTGTTCAAAATAAGTATTCCAAACATTGTATCGAAGCTAAAAGCAGCACAGACGTTACACAATCTGAAATCTAATGAGGAATGTTTTCAACAAAACTTTTGACTTGGATCATTAGAGTATTAGCACTTGTACCATCCTCAGAAAATTAACCTGAAACAATTATAGAATAAAAGATTAGGAAAAGCCTTCAAGAATTATCCAGTTGAATATATGTATATTAAAAACGTATGTTGCCAAAGTGAAATCAAGCTGGAATTATTTTGCATCACTGATTTTATAGGACATATTAAAAGCCATCATTTTATACAAATGTCACTTAATAATGTTGTTTAATTTTCGTTTAGTTACAGATTTAACTTTCTTTATTTTTTTAATAACGTGCATCGTTTCACTACTTAGAGGACACAAACTTTGCTTGAATATTCCCATAAAAAGTGATTGCGAAAAATCTGAAGACCATAACAACTACATTGTATGAAAAAGTTCCGCTTTCTAATGTTATTTTAATACGCTAAGATGAAATTAATGAAAAGCTGAAAAGGATTAGACTGTGAACCCAAAATGCAAATCGCATCCCGAAAACAATAAATATTACATAAAGATCAAATATTTATGGAACTTAATCAAAACAGCATTATTACTCTTTCAGTTTTATCAATACTCTTCCAAAGGTGGTGGAAAGAAATATCTAATAATATAAATCAGAGAGAGAGAGAGAGAGAGAGAGAGAGAGAGAGAGAGAGAGAGAGAGAGAGAGAGAGAGAGAGAATATGTACCATTTCGATAATGATTACCCCGCTTTAAATACTTGTTCTCTGAGGCAATATTTTTGTCCCAACTGCCTGAACGTATGGGATGCTCTTTCAGAATAGACGTGGGACTTTTCACTTTATCGTCTTTTCGATTAGCTGTTGTCAGTTTTGTACCTTTTTCATTTAAAAGGTTCACTGCAGCCTCAAGGTCTTTAGTACAACTTTGTAGCTTCGATTGAGTTAATATTAACTCTTTATCTCCTTTCAGAAGCTCTTCTTTACTTGCGAAGAATTCTTCCTTGCTTTTCTGCAATTCCTTACGTGCCTCAAACAACTCGTCTTTTGTCGTCAATAATTCTTCCTGGACAGCTTTAATCTTTTCTTGTTCATTCGCCAATCTGGTTAACTCAAGATACATTTTGCGCACCAATTCGAAAAGTTCAACTGTGGTGTCCAAATCGACATTCCCCAACTCATCCACCTGAGCTGCAAACATATATATTTAAATTTTAACTAAAATCTACAACTAACCGTAATATATATCAATTATTCACCTCGACACTCTGGGCTACGAGAGACTCCATGAAGTCAGTAGGTGGTGACCGCTAGCCCTGATGTTATAAAGCACGCACATTTACATATCACTGCTTTCTCACATCTATCCACTACTTGAATATATAAGTTCACAACAAACGGTAAACACAATTGTTAAACAATCAATAATGTAACAGATTTAGATCTCTTTGGGTCTTCGTTGATCGATGACAATACATCCTATGACCAAGCAATAAAATCGTCCGTTAAAGATATAAAGATTTTGGGATACTTACCGTCTCTTTTAACGAACGCATTGGTTTGAGTGCCACTCAATCCCAATAGTAACACTGAAAAGAGAGACGAGAAAAGGTATCTTCCAACATAAGACGGATGAACTGTAGTTTCTGTATTCGTCTGGATTAAACATCTTTTCAGAATATAATACAATTAATTTCCATGAAATTTTTAGGAATATTATTTTAAAAAATAAAATGGTCTCGACGCATGATGCAGCAAATTATATACGTTAAAAATATTGTATATGGCGTAGGATGTCCGCGAATAGTCATCATATAGTGCTCGAATGGACATCGTCACCTGATGACCAGAAGACACATTTATGATCTAAATATTAACGTTAATTTTGACGTAAGTTATTATCATGCTTTACGTATCGTGTCTACCTGCCAGAACATTATTTTGTCAAAGTATGACTATTCCAAGACAAAATATGGTTTATGCGCTTACTTGTAAGTTTGTTTTTAACAAATATAATTAGGCAATAAATATTGTCCTACAAAAATACATTTCAAAATTCATACTTTAACAAGTTTACGTGAATTATTTATTTACGTACTAAGCTACAAAAAGTTACTCACAAGCAAAAAGAAGGGACTAAGCTCCCATTTACATTTCCATCACAATGTCGTCTGTCTACTTTCTGAATATAGTGAAGTTTACTTTAAAGATGGATATACACATGATTCCAAACTATTATCAACTTGCATTAAATAAATATAATCACCAGTTCTTCAGATGCAATGTAAGACACTCGTCCTCACTTCATTCTCCCATTTCCAGCGATTAACCATTGTTTCATGTCAATGTTAGACGTAGATGACGACGAAAAACAAAAATGATGACTTACCCACATCAAAAAGAAACCAAATATTCAGCATGTCGACAGCTAGCAAACCTGCTATACGGCTTACTACGAGAAGGAAGCTGTGTTTCTTATATACTAGGATCATTCTTGCGATCAACGCGTGTTTCAGATAACCTCAGATAAACTCTGAGTCACGAACATATCTACAAGGAAGTTATCGTTCCATAATTCTACATGAAGCATGTATTTCAATAAAGGCAAGTGCTTTTCAAAATATACTTCCCTCCTCCTCTAAGATCACATTCTTGAAAGCCCCCTCACCCCAACTTATCCCATATCCACAATGTAATCTCATTAAACAGCTCTCTCCCGTAGTTCTGAGGTTTTCGCCATACAATTGTATTGGCAGTCTACAAATTATTCCACGATAAAATGTAAACAAATAGTTTAACATCATAAGCATCTACATGCTATAAAGTAGCATTACAAACATTGCATGGCGATGAAAGGATATAGGTACAACTTTATACAGAAACAAAAAATGGTAATCGTCAAGAGATGGACACACGATAATTGTCTAATATGCATTTGTATATTATATACATTACAACTTATAATAATAATAATAATAATAATAATAATAATAATAATAATAATAATGAGGACTTTTTATAGGGCCAAACTTTTAAAAGCTCTAAGCGCTTTACATCATCTAAATGATATGACAATTCTACAGAAGAACAAATGACAAAAACAATGAAATTTGAAAACATAAAAACATGCTGAAACCATATAATAATAATAATAATAATAATAATAATAATAATAATAATAATAAAAATAATAATAATAATAATAATAATAATAATAATGAGGACTTTGTATAGCGCCTAATCTTTCGAAGCTCTAAGCGCTTTACACCATCAATAATGATATGACTACACTACAGAACAACAAATGACAAAAACAATGAAATTGGAAAACATAAAAACATGCTGAAAATAGTATGTTAACATAAGATACAAAACATTATTAGGTCTCTAAGTTTATCCCTGCAGTCGAAAAAGGTGAGTTTTAAGAGCACTGTTAAATGGGACCACTGTGTCGTTGTGTCTAATTTCAATGGACAATTCGTTCCACATCGCTGGGCCCTCTTATTGCAAAAGAACGTTGTCCTTATGACTTCATTTTCATAGTGGGAATAATGAGTATACGATTGTCAGAAGATGAGCGTAAGTATCTTGCTGGTGTATACACATGGGTGAGGCCTGATAGGTATGTTGGACTGGAGTCTGTCAGTGAAACATTGTACAGAGAACCATTTTGTATTTGATTCTGTATCGACTTGATAGCCAGTGTAGGGTACGGATCATTGGTGAGGTGTGTTCTAATCGAGATACTCTAAAGATGATCCGTGCAGCTGTGTTTTTGAACTTTTTGACGTTTCTGGAGTATGTACATTACATTAGAAAGAATGACTTATTAAAATGATAATAAACGTTTCTGAAGCAAATTTAGCGAGTTGTTAATACTCAAGTTAACAATTCAAACTAAGTTTGCCTAGATGGCTTTTCCTGAAATACTTTTGACGAAAGTGTTCTTATGCATAGGACTTACGAATAGGAAAATGATACTTGTCTTAAATATCATGGTTGTCAAAGAGCATGCAAGGTCTTTCATGCCTATCAATCATAACGCTTATATATATATTCCAGTTTTAATTCTCAGATCACTATGAGTATACACGTGTAATTTTGTCAAATATTCTCTGAGGCCGAAATTACGTTCTATATGCTTATCTAGACAAATTTTACTAGACTTTTGTCCTTTATTTGCTTCCAGTCTCATATAAATGCATATGTTACTCTTTATGTTAGCATTTGAATAAATTTTAGCGATTTCGAGATTTGGGTAAGATCCCAAATTTGTTTCCGAAAGGTTTATTATTATTTTAAAATAAGAGTCATTCCTTATAATGTAAAGCATATGTTATAATATGTATAATATAAATATGTATATTTGACAATCATCGCATTTCCAGCTCATGACGATTACCATTTTGTGTTTCTGTATGGCGAAAACCTCAGAACTAGGCGAGAGAGCTGTTGAATGACAAACTTAGAGACCTAATAATGTTTTGTATCTATTTGTTTACATTTTATCGTGGAAATAATTTATAGACTGCCAATATAATTGTATTGCGAAAACCTCAGAACTACGGGAGAGAGCTGTTTAATGAGATTACATTGTGGATATGGGATAAGTTGGGGTGAGGGGGCTTTCAAGAATGTGATCTTAGAGGAGGAGGGAAGTATATTTTGACAAGCACTTGCCTTTATTGAAATACATGCTTCATGTAGAATTATGGAACGATAACTTCCTTGTAGATATGTTCGTGACGCAGAGTATATCTCAGGTTATCTGAAACACGCGTTGATCGTAAGAATGATCCTAGTATATAAGAAACACCGCTTCCTTCTCGTAGTAAGCCGTATAGCAGGTTTGCTAGCTGTCGACATGCTGAATATTTGGTTTCTTTTTGATGTGGGTGAGTCATCTTTCTTGTTTTTCGTCCTCATCTACGAGTGTCTTACATTGCATCAGACGAATTGGTGATTATATTTATTTAATTCAAGTTCATAATGGTTTGGAATCATATGTATATCCATCTTAAAAGTAAACTTCCTTAAATTCAGAAATTAGACAGACGTCAATGGTACACAATTTGATTTCAAGTTCGTCTTCTTCTCTATGTGTCTGTCTGTCTATCTCTCTCTCTCTTTCTCTCTCTTTCTCTCTCTCTCTCTCTCTCTCTCTCTCTCTCTGTGATCCATCATATCACCGAGCAGGCGAAACTGTAGGAAGACTGGACTTTTTTTGTATATAATGCGACAATTAATTTATCCCGACCTATAATATCAAAACGTATAAAATACCCGACCAACGGAGAGAGAAAGGAAGAGATAGATCATAAAATAGTGTTCTGGCAGGTAGAGACGATACGTAACGCATGATAATAACTTACGTCAATTGTAAATTAACGTTAATATATAGATCATAATCTTCTGGTCATCAGGTGACGACGTCCATTCGAGCACTATATGATGACTATTCGCGGACATCCTACGCCATATAAAAAATGTGTTAACGTATATAATTTGCTGCATCATGCGTCGAGAACATTTTATACTTTGAAATAATATTCCTAAACATTTCATTAAAATTAATTGCATTATATTCTGAAAAAAGGTTTAATCCAGACGAATAAAGAAACTACAGTTCATCCGTCTTATGTTGGAAGATACCTTTTCTCGTCTCTCTTTTCAGTGTTACTACTGGGATTGAGTGCACTCAAACCAACGCGTTCCTTAACAGAGACGGTAAGTATCCCAAAGTCTTGATATCTTCAACGGACGATTTTATTGCATGGACATAGGATGTATTGTCATCGATCAACGAAGACCCAAAGAGATATAAATTTGTTACATTATTGATTGTTTAATAATTATGTTTAACGTTTGTTGTGAACATATATACTCAAGTAGTGGATAGATGTGAGAAAGCAGTGATCTGTAAATGTCCGCGCTTTATAACATCAGGGCTAGCGGTCACCACCCACTGACTTCATGGAGTCTCTCGTAGATCAGTGTGTCGATCTGAATAATTTATATCTATTACGGTTAGTTGTAGATGTTAGTTAAAATTTAAATATATATGTTTGCAGCTCAGGTGGATGAGTTGGGGAATAACGATTTGGACACCACAGTTGAACTTTTCGAATTGGTGCGCAAAATTTATCTCGAGTTAACCAGATTGTCGAATGAACAAGAAAAGATTAAAGCTGTCCAGGAAGAATTATTGACGACAAAAGACGAGTTGTTTGAGGCACGTAAGGAATTGCAGAAAAGCAAGGAAGAATTCTTAGCAAGTAAAGAAGAGCTTCTGAAAGGAGATAAAGAGTTAATATTAACTCAATCGAAGCTACAAAGTTGTACTAAAGACCTTGAGGCTGCGATGAACCTTTTAAATGAAAAAGGTACAAAACTGACAACAGCTAATCGAAAAGACGATAAAGTGAAAAGTCCCACGTCTATTCTGAAAGAGCATCCCATACGTTCAGGCAGTTGGGACAAAAATATTGCCTCAGAGAACAAGTATTTAAAGCAAAGTAATCATTATCGAAATGGTACATATTCTCTCTCTCTCTCTCTCTCTCTCTCTCTCTCTCTCTCTCTCTCTCTCTCTCTCTCTCTCTCTCTCTGATTTATATTATTAGTTATTTCTTTCCACCACCTTTGGAAGAGTATTGATAAAACTGAAGGAGTAATAATGCTGTTTTGATTAAGTTCCATAAATATTTGATCTTTATGTAATATTTATTGTTTTCGGGATGCGATTTGCATTTTGGGTTCACAGTTTAATCCTTTTCAGCTTTTCATTAATTTCGTCTTAGCGTATTAAAACAAACATTTGAAAGCGAGACTTTTTCATAATATGTAGTTGTTATGGTTTTCAGATTTTTCGCAATCACTTTTATGGGAATATTCAAGCAAAGTTTGTGTCCTCTAAGTAGTGAAACGATGCACGTTATTAAAGAAATAAAGAAAATTAAATCTGTAACTAAACGAAAATTAAACAACATTATTAAGTGACATTTGTATAAAATGATGGCTTTTAATATGTCCTATAAAATCAGTGATGCAAAATAATTCCAGCTTGATTTCACTTTGGCAACATACGTTTTTAATATACATATATTCAACTGGATAATTCTTGAAGGCTTTTCCTAATCTTTTATTCTATAATTGTTTCAGGTTAATTTTCTGACGATTGTACAAGTGCTAATACTCTATTGATCCAAGTCAAAAGTTTTGTTGAAAACATTCCTCATTAGATTTCAGATTGTGTAATGTCTGTGCTGCTTTTAGCTTCGATACAATATTTGGAATACTTATTTTGAACAAGTGACTGTTATGTTCAATTATGCCGTTGTACGTGCATCTGAAATATAATTTATTGTCTTCATCATTGAGTAAGTTGAATTTCATTCATAAAATGATCCTTAGTTTTCCTTGTAATATTTATTTCCAGATCGATCTATCTGGCCAATAACTGACAGTGTTGGATTTACCGCACGACTTACATATACTACCAGTTCAAGTCTCCATACCGATCAAACTCTTATCTTTGACGACGTTTATATAAATATGGGAAATGGCTACGATGCGACAACTGGTATATTTCATGCTCCGGTCGCAGGAATGTATATCATCTTGGTAACACTCTCTTCTGTTGGCGATCATTACTCGGGGGACATGGAGGTAGTTCATAACGGAGTGGTAGTGTGTCGTGTCGTGGCACCACACCTGTATTGGGGAGGAAGTCCATACAATGCAATCATTCATATGGCGGTTGGAGATACAGTCTGGGTACGAGAATACTTACATCATGGTGATTTCGACCTAATACGTGGCGAATATTCTACCACGTTCTCAATGGGGCTCATGGTCAGGGACAATTAATAGAGAGAGAGAGAGACATGCAGAGGCAGAAGACATATTTATGCGGCATCATAAATGCGTCTATGTGTATAAGAATGCAAAATATTAAAGGATCTATTTCACGAAGAAGTAGTTGAATTATATGCATTCCTTTTGAACCTAACGTCCTGTAACATAAATACATACCGTTATTTTACATTGACAAACTACATTTCCGAAAGTCTCCTCGACTGAATGCACGCAAGAAAAAAAAAAAAAGAATATAATTCAAATTAGAACTGACAAGTGAAGCATAGCACTAAATTCCGAAACGTGTAGTGGATTTGACGTAGACTGAAAAATACCTGGGATATTAAATTTAAATAGCTTAGAAGAAAAGCAATACTTTGATTTGGAAACTCATACGGACTCTAGCAGAGCTGAAGAAAACACGGAATAATTTTTAAATACATTGCATGGATTAAACGTTATATTAAATTACAATGCGGATTTTAGACCAAAAAATTGGAAACATCATAATATGATCTATTTAAAATCGGCTAAAGTAGTGTACCTCGCGGAGTAAACCCATCGACCCATGTGCTCACCATCTCAACCGTCACTATACACAATAAGGACGACAGTCCGATCTGTATTTACGTGTCTATCGAAATACTACAGGCGCTGATTCGCGACAATACGCATGGCGTGCTGCAGGATTAGCGCTGTTGCTGACCAAGAGAGTAGTTTAGAAATAATGGATATACGATGAAGAACAAACACACAACCGCATCATATTTTATCTTCTGAGAAAGATATGCTCTGACGAAACACCCTGATATTGTAACCTGCTTGGTTTGTGACGTACACTAAACAACACTGAGTGGCACTGGTCCATCCTTTGCTAATTCCAAACAAGAGGCGCAAATGTAGACGTTCACAAAATTCTAAACTTATTTCGTGTTTGATAATTGGGTAAATAAGTAAATAATTCAAATCCATCAATTATATTTCAGGCTTGTTAAACAATATTATTACAACTCCATGGTCTGATACTAAGTAATAGAAAGAGTCAAAACAAACATGGTTTGTAAGTGTCAACAAATATTTGATTAGCTCTTATCGGAACTCTCATACAAGACTAAAGAACAATACTTTAATGCTGTCATGTGATCTCATTTGCATTACGTGCAAAACCTAGGAATACACAGTAAATTAAAGTTTCATCTGGTAATTTGAGTCTTTAATTGCTTGATTCCTGACGAATTTTCTTCCTTAGCAATAAAGCAGCCCTCTGCAAGCAGCCAACACTCTAACAGCTTACATCTTCTTCATATGTCATTTTGCACACCGGTCTTTAATAAGCTCAAAGTAAAAGTATGAATTTTCACTTTGTCACACAGTCGTGTGATGAGTCTTGGACAGTAAATAGTAAACCTTATAAGTATATCATTTGATCCAGAGGATGATGAGTTCCATGAGTCTTTCATAATGTCATTCACTTCCTGTAGTCTTAGTTCTGAACAGTCATTTGAAACTGCTGCTTCTTAAAGGTTTACTGGGATGTTCTGCAGGGGATTTCTCTCTGTCTGGATCACTGTGGGCTCTAATCAAGTGTTCTATATTATTGAGTGAATCAGCTATCTGGATCACTGTTTGCTCTAATCAAGTGTACTGTAGTGTTGAGTGAATCAGACTTATATAAACTCTTGTGTGAGAACGGAGAAAGTAACGTGATTCCACGTCTTCGGTCAATATACATCTGATGAGGAACATATCCTTGTTTTGGGTGAGACCCTAAGTATTGTCAAAATAGGGTTGTGCTCTTTAGATTCCTAACTCAGGTCATAACCATATAACCCATGACGTTTGCTCATCCTGGTCTACAAAAATCCAAATATGTGCGCAATACGTCGATAATAATCAGTAAAAGTGACCAACCAATTGGACTGAGTCACATGGATATAGATGTGATCTAAATTACTAGCCTGCATAACCGCTATAGCACGATTGCGTATCAGCATAGTCTCGAACTAGGCCGAGCTAATTTTTTTATACTCAACATTCACTGAACACTACTGAGGTTATTGTTTGTTGCTGTAAGTGGTTCTGAATAATTACGTATTTGAGAATGTAATTGTATCAAAACAGCACCACCCGGAACATAGTTTATATTGATATACCTCGAACAAAACGTCCGAATGGTGTGCCTATACTTGTTGATGTGGTCGTTATTCCCGTCACTACAAGACTAATAATTTCTTCCTCGGCGATTCCTCTTACTGCAATGGCGACAAGACATGTGTGGTTGTGGTTTACATGTACCATTGTTCTCTTAAACTCGTTGGTCCGCTTTAATTAGGTTTTTTCATCACGGTAACACTGATGGTCTTACATAGTTCTTTAATTAATATTGCGACCGTCAATTACAATGGCATGACCCTGCCCGACGTTTTCGAGTTCATGCTTCATTAATGAGGAAACATTAGCTGTTTGTTGAATTTCTTGATACGAACCTTTCCATATGCAAAATCATATTTTTCTCCCTCTGTCCGAAATGTTTGTATATATATATATATATATATATATATATATATATATATATATATATATATATATATCGTTAGTTTCACTTGATGATGAATATCTTGTGTTAATATTCCATATAACTTAAAGCATTTATATTTCACATTGACAACAATCACGGCTATTATTGTATGCGAACTGATAAAGACCATGCAGGTAAATGCATTGTGGAAATAAACCACGTCTATGGTACACTTAAAAAACAATTGATCCGATATAAAACCTTAAAACCTTTTGAAATATATATTTTCTTCGATAGTTTTATAAACATAAGGTGTTATCAATAAGGACATCTCAAAGGTTTGCACATGTATTTTTTATGGGTGTTTTATTATTTACCAAGTAAAATTGTATGCGTTTAACCTTCTGCATAGTTATGAATATTATAATTAACCTAGATTTGATTGTAAAATAATCATCATTTAATTTGGCTACAGCCATATGCAAATTGTAATACACCGCTTTGTTTATTATCAAGCGTGCTAACATTTTTATCACTTATATAATGTGATGCATCATAAGTACCCGCAGACACGAGCATTGAGAAAATCTATTAACTTTTTGAAAAATCACCATAATGAAAATGAAGAAAGGGCTTGGAATTGACCTATGTGGTACTCCAATGGAAATTTAATACGTTTATATGATAATCACAGCCTATCTTTCTCAGAAGATAAAATATGATGCGGTTGTGTGTTTGTTCTTCATCGTATATCCATTATTTCTAAACTACTCACTTGGTCAGCAACAGCGCTAATCCTGCAGCACGTCATGTGTATGGTCGCGAATCAGCGCCTGTAGTATTTCGATAGACACGTAAATACAGATCGGACTGTCGTCCTTATTGTGTATAGGGACGGTTGAGATGGTGAGCACATGGGTCGATGGGTTTACTCCGCGAGGTACACTACTTTAGCTGATTTTAAATAGATCATATTATGATGTTTCCAATTTTTTGGTCTAAAATCCGCATTGTAATTTAATATAACGTTTAATCCATGCAATGTATTTAAAAATTATTCCGTGTTTTCTTCAGCTCTACTAGAATCCGTAGAAGTATTGCTTTTCTTCTAAGCTATTTAAATTTAATATCCCAGGTATTTTTCAGTCTACGCCATATCCACTACAAGTTTCGGAATTTAGTGCTATGCTTCACTCTCGTAAGTTCTGATTTGAATTATATTCTTCTTTTTCTTTCTTGAGTGCATTCAGTCGAGGAGACTTTCGGAAATGTAGTACGTCAATGTAAAATAACGGTATGTATTTATGTTACAGGACGTTAGGTTCAAAAGGAATGCATATAATTTAACTACTTCTTCGTGAGATAGATCCTTTAATATTTTGCATTCTTATACACAAGGACACTGATGCCCGCATAACTATGTTTTCTGCCTCTGCATGTCTCTCTCTCTCTCTCTCTCTCTCTCTCTCTCTCTCTCTCTCTCTCTCTTTTAGTTGTCCCTGACCATGAGGTATAACGGTACCAATTGCGCAAGTCCATATGGGTGGAGCTTATGGTGTAGGGTCCATACCATTCAGACCTTAAGAACAAGACAAGCTTTGATTGGTGGATTATGTAAGAGTTGTACTTTCTGTTAGGCTTAAAAAAAAGGTTAGCCTCTTGGCAACATGTGAATTTATGCTAATTCCTAAATAGATCAAATTTTGTATTTTTTATGATTTTTTGAAAATGTAATACACATGACTGAAAATAGGTATGTTGTGACTAGATAACTCATACCCCTGTCTAGTTCCAGCAGAGTTATCTCTCTTAAATGCAATGGAGTACCTGGTTTTGTCATTGTCAAATTGACAATCTAACATTGTTCTATATAACAGTGTGTGAGATGCATGCTAAATTAGGATAGAAAATATAGTTATCTCTCCAAATATTAGCATTGAGGTCTATGGAAAAACAATTGGTACCCTGATACCATGAGCCCCATTGAGAACGTGGTAAAATAATCGCCACGTATTAGGTCGAAATCACCATGATGCAAGTATTCTCGTACCCAGACTGTATCTCCAACCGCCATATGAACGATTGCATTGCATGGACTTCCTCCCCAGTACGTGTGTGGTGCCACGACACGACACACTACCACTCCGTTATGAACTACCTCCATGTCCCCCGAGTAATGATCGCCAACAGAAGAGAGTGTTACCAAGATGATATACATTCCTGCGACCGGAGCATGAAATATACCAGTTGTCACATCGTAGCCATTTCCCATATTTATATAAACGTTGTCAAAGATAAGACTTTGATCGGTCCGGAGACTTGAACTGATAGTATATGTAAGTCGTGCGGTAAATCCAACACTGTCAGTTGTTGGCCATATAGATCGATCTGGAAATAAACATCACAAGGAAAATTAAGGATCATTTTATGAATGAAATTCAACTGACTCAATGATGAAGACAATAAATTATATTTCAGATGCACGTACAACGGCATAATTGAACATAAGTCACTTGTTCAAAATAAGTATTCCAAATATTGTATCGAAGCTAAAAGCAGCACAGACATTACACAATCTGAAATCTAATGAGGAATGTTTTCAACAAAACTTTTGACTTGGATCATTAGAGTATTAGCACTTGTACCATCCTCAGAAAATTAACCTGAAACAATTATAGAATAATAGAGTAGGAAAAGCCTTCAAGAATTATCCAGTTGAATATATGTATATTAAAAACGTATGTTGCCAAAGTGAAATCAAGCTGGAATTATTTTACATCACTGATTTTATAGGACATATTAAAAGCCATCATTTTATACAAATGTCACTTAATAATGTTGTTTAATTTTCATTTAGTTACAGATTTAATTTTCTTTATTTCTTTAATAACGTACATCGTTTCACTACTTAGAGGACACAAACTTTGCTTGAATATTCCAATAAAAAGTGATTGCGAAAAATCTGAAAACTAAGACGAAATTAATGAAAAGCTGAAAAGGATTAGACTGTGAACCCAAAATACAAATCGCATCCCGAAAACAATAAATATTATACAAAGATCAAATATTTATGGAACTTAATCAAAACAGCATTATTACTCTTTCAGTTTTATCAATACTCTTCCAAAGGTGGTGGAAAGAAATATCTAATAATATAAATGTCAGAGAGAGAGAGAGAGAGAGAGAGAGAGACAATATGTACCATTTCGATAATGATTACCCCGCTTTAAATACTTGTTCTCTGAGGCAATATTTTTGTCCCAACTGCCTGAACGTATGGGATGCTCTTTCAGAATAGACGTGGGACTTTTCACTTTATCGTCTTTTTGATTAGCTGTTGTCAGTTTTGTACCTTTTTCATTTTAAAGGTTCATCGCAGCCTCAAGGTCTTTAGTACAACTTTGTAGCTTCGATTGAGTTAATATTAACTCTTTATCTCCTTTCAGAAGCTCTTCTTTACTTGCGAAGAATTCTTCCTTGCTTTTCTGCAATTCCTTACGTGCCTGAAACAACTCGTCTTTTGTCGTCAATAATTCTTCCTGGACAGCTTTAATCTTTTCTTGTTCATTCGCCAATCTGGTTAACTCGAGATACATTTTGCGCACCAATTCGAAAAGTTCAACTGTGGTGTCCAAATCGACATTCCCCAACTCATCCACCTGAGCTGCAAACATATATATTTAAATTTTAACTAACATCTACAACTAACCGTAATAGATATCAATTATTCACCTCGACACTCTGGGCTACGAGAGACTCCATGAAGTCAGTGGGTGGTGACCTCTAGCCCTGATGTTATAAAGCGCGCACATTTACAGATCACTGCTTTCTCACATCTATCCACTACTTGAGTATATATGTTCACAACAAACGTTAAACATAATTATCAAACAATCAATAATGTAACAAATTTATATCTCTTTGGGTCTTCGTTGATCGATGACAATACATCCTATGTCCATGCAATAAAATCGTCCGTTCAAGATATAAAGACTTTGGGATACTTACCGTCTCTGTTAAGGAACGCATTGGTTTGAGTGCCACTCAATCCCAATAGTAACACTGAAAAGAGAGACGAGAAAAGGTATCTTCCAACATAAGACGGATGAACTGTAGTTTCTTTATTCGTCTGGATTAAACCTCTTTTCAGAATATAATGCAAATAATTTCCATGAAATGTTTAGGAATATTATTTTAAAAAATAAAATGGTCTCGACGCATGATGCAGCAAATTATATACGTTAAAAAAAAATTATATGGCGTAGGATGTCCGCGAATAGTCATCATATAGTGCTCGAATGGACATCGTCACCTGATGACCAGAAGACACATTTATGATCTAAATATTAACGTTAATTTTGACGTAAGTTATTATCATGCTTTACCTATCGTGTCTACCTGCCAGAACATTATTTTGTCAAAGTATGGCTATTCCAAGATAAAGTATGGTTTATGCGCTTACCTGTAAGTTTGTTTTTAACAAATATAATTAGGCAATAAATATTGTCCTACAAAAATACATTTCAAAATTCATACTTTATCAAGTTTACGTGAATTATTTATTTACGTACTAAGCTACAAAAAGTTACTCACAAACAAAACGAACGGACTAAGCTCCCATTTACTTTTCCATCGCAATGTCGTCTGTCTACTTTCTGAATTTAGTGAAGTTTACTTTAAAGATGGATATACACATGATTCCAAACCATTATCAACTTGCATTAAATAAATATAATAACCAGTTCTTCAGATGCAATGTAAGACACTCGTCCTCAATTCATTCTCCCATTTCCAGCGATTAACCATTGTTTCATGTCAATGTTAGACGTTGATGACGACGAAAAACAAAAAAGTTGACTTACCCACATCAAAAAGAAACCAAATATTCAGCATGTCGACAGCTAGCAAACCTGCTATACGGCTTACTACGAGAAGGAAGCTGTGTTTATTATATACTAGGATAATTCTTGCGATCAACGCGTGTTTCAGATAACCTCAGATAAACTCTGAGTCACGAACATATCTACAAGGAAGTTATCGTTCCATAATTCTACACGAAGCATGTATTTCAATAAAGGCAAGTGCTTGTCAAAATATACTTCCCTCCTCCTCTAAGATCACATTCTTGAAAGCCCCCTCACCCCAACTTATCCCATATCCACAATGTAATCTCATTAAACAGCTCTCTCCCGTAGTTCTGAGGTTTTCGCCATACAATCGTATTGGCAGTCTATAAATTATTCCACGATAAAATGTAAACAAATAGTTTAACATCATAAGCATCTACATGCTATAAAGTAGCATTACAAACATTGCATGGCAACGAAAGGATATAGGTACAACTTTATACAGAAACACAAAATGGTAATCGTCAAGAGATGGAAACGCGATGATTGTCTAATATGCATTTGTATATTATATACATTACAACATATAATAATAATAATAATAATAATAATAATAATAATAATAATAATAATGAGGACTTTTTATAGGGCCAAACTTTTAGAAGCTCTAAGCGCTTTACACCATCTATAATGATATGACTATTCTACAGAAGAACAAATGACAAAAACAATGAAATTGGAAAACATAAAAACATGCTGAAAACATATAATAATAATAATAATAATAATAATAATAATAATAATAATAATAATAATAATGAGGACTTTGTATAGCGCCTAATCTTTCGAAGCTCTAAGCGCTTTACACCATTAATAATGATATGACTACAATGACAAAAACAATGAAATTGGAAAACATAAAAACATGCTGAAAACAGTATGTTAACATAAGATACAAAACATTATTAGGTCTCTAAGTTTATCCCTGCAGTCGAAAAAGGTGAGTTTTAAGAGCACTATTAAATGGGACCACTGTGTCGTTGTGTCTAATTTCAATGGACAATTCGTTCCACATCGCTGGGCCCTCTTATTGCAAAAGAACGTTGTCCTTATGAATTCATTTTCATAGTGGGAATAATGAGTATACGATTGTCAGAAGATGAGCGTAAGTATCTTGCTGGTGTATACACATGGGTGAGGCCTGATAGGTATGTTGGACTGGAGTCTGTCAGTGAAACATAGCACAGAGAACCATTTTGTATTTGATTCTGTATCGACTTGATAGCCAGTGTAGGGTACGGAGCAGTAGTGAGGTGTGTTCTGATCGAGGTACTCTAAAGATGATCCGTGCAGCTGTGCTTTTGAACTTTTTGACGTTTCTGGAATATATACCTTACATTATAAAAAAATGACTTATTAAAATGAGAATAATTTTTTCGGAAACAAATTTAGCGAGTTGTTGTTGTTACTCAAGTTAACAATTCAAACTAATTTTGCCTAGATGGCTTTTCCTGAAGTACCTTTGACGAAAGTGTTCGTATGCATAAGACTTACTAATAGGAAAATGATACTTGTCTTAAATATCATGGTTGTCAAAGAGCATGAAAGGTCTTTCGTGCCTATCGATCATAACGCTTCTATACCTTCCAGTTTTAATTCTCAAATCACTATGAGTATACACGTGTAATTTTGTCAAATATTCTCTGAGGGCGAAATTACATTCCATATGTTTATCTAGACAAATTTTACTAGACTTTTGTCCTTTATTTGCTTCCAGTCTCATATAAATGCATATGTTACTCTTTATGTTAACATTTGAATAAATTTGAGCGATTTCGAGATTTGGGTAAGATCCCAAATTTGTTTCCGAAAGGTTTATTATTATTTTAAAATAAGAGTCAGCTCATGACGATTACCATTTTGTGTTTCTGTATGGCGAAAACCTCAGAACTAGGCGAGAGAGCTGTTGAATGAGATTCAATTGTTGATATGGGATATGTTGGTGTGAAGGAGCTTTCAAGAATGTGCCCCGTCTCTCCGCACCTATTGCATTTATGGTGGTAGATACATCCTTTGTACCATGCATCGGTTACAAACCCATGTAGGTAGAATGCTCCTTTTATTGTTCTGAGCCTGTTGTTTCTATTGCTAGTATTCTGGTTCCATTATTAATTGATAAGCCTGGAGCTCTTCCGAGTCTTGATTTTACCACTTTAATCTCAAATTTTTCTTCGAACCATTTTACTATGTCTTCTAAAAATATCTCCATTGGTATGTCCGACAAATTTATCTCTCCTGTCCGTTTTTATATTTTTCTATTTTCCTGAGTATTGGTTCATCCTTTTTTACTACAAGTTTCTCCCCGTGTATAGTTATATCTCCGTAGGGTATTGCTGGTGAGTTGCCTCGTGGTCTTATTATATACCCTTTATAACCATTTCTGTTGATTGATATATTGTTATTGTATGTCAGGGTCTACGATTTACAGTGCGATCAACACTGCTGGCACTCTGGGTATATTCCCTCTTTGTATCCCCTGCATGTCCATAAATTGGGTTCGTTCTTTGTACCTGCATTCAATATAGGATTCTTCTTCTGTTTCTACTCTTCGTATTTTGAAGTATATTTGCAAGTCCATCTTGACATCGTGACCTTGCATGCTTCCGAAATTATTTCTCGCCTTTCAGCCTTGTTTCTTCTTGATTATTTTGCGCTTATGAAGTTTAAGATATTATGTTCTTCAGCCTTCACTGCATTGTGTATCCTTTTGTATCACTGTGATTCTTTTTCCATGATGGATTCTAAGCTATTCCGGTTGACTTTCTCGCCGTCTGTTTTCTTCGCGTTATTGTGATTTAAACAATTACTTGACTTTTCAACAAGACTTTTCGAAGTTGTTATCGGTTTTACATCCGTTGATAAACAAAGTAAAGTGTTGTTGCAATGAAACACATAACATTGTTGTTTCGATGAAAAGATGGAGCACCCAATAATGACAAGGGATATGTTTAAATGTATCGGTTCAATTGACATATCGCCACCTGTCAATCATAACGATCATTTAACCAATCAGCGAAGATAAAGCAGACACACCTCCAGGCATTGTATTCATCAGCCATTGTCCTCGAAAAGCTGCTTGTGTCAATACTGAATTGATTATGATAATTATTTGCATATTTTGCTTTTACCATCGCAAGAGGTGAAAATAAGTCAGCGATAGCCTTATAATTATGACAGTCGATACTCAGATATCTAAATGAAGAAATGAGATTCATTCCTTACCGCAACTTCGATTAAAAAAGACCTTCGTGAGTGGTCAGATGAATATGAAAAAAGTTCTTGGCAATTACAACATGTTTGTTTGCAGTAACGTATGTAGAAAGTACTTCCCGTCGACGGTTCAAAAAAAAAAAACCAAGCAAAATTGAATTGAAAGATATATGTAAAAATAAACGCTTCTAGAATATGGGTTTTTGATATATATTATTTATTTAGTATATGATGGACTGGACACAAGACAACAATTTTTTAAAGTTTACAAATTAACGCTTTTATGTTTCATTGTCCCAAAAAGAATAAGTTATCGTCTCTGTCTTTCAAACACTTGAGTCACTCTTTACTTTATCACGGGGCTGAAGGAGGGTTGTGGATATAGACATGTAATAAAAAGAAATACCAAAACAATAAATATCGTCCGATATATTAAGCACGCATTTACGTATTTACATCAAAATACATCAATTATCAAAAGTCCCTTTGACAAACACAGTAGAACCTTAAAATTGTTATGTACAACCGTATACTTCTAAACAGTAATTATTTAGAATTTTATTATTGATTTTTAATTAATTTAGTTCCGAGGCAGCATAAACACAAGCCATATAAAATAAATAAGGTTACTATTATTTAGGAACATGAACTCCAAATATAAATAGTATCTACTGCAGAATAATTTATGTACCTTGGTAATTATACATTTTTAAGAATAATACAAATCATTTTTAATAAACATATCATTCGAGCTGAAACAGATCTATTTGGCAAATTTGTCACAGGTTAACAGGCTGTCATGTCACATGATTGGTAGGCGAAGCTATCTTTCATATTAAGGATTTCGATTAGGAATACGTAAAGAACACCTAGAATCTGGGTTTCCGTTGATTTTTGAAAGATATTTTATTGATGAAAAAATTGAATTTTTTTCGAACTGTTTTGTTATATTATGTTTCCATATATTTCTTAAGTCCCCGTTTCGACATATGGGTTCGTTATTCTGTCATAAGTTATACCGTGTAGAAAAAAAAACTGTCTTGTTTCTGAAGAGTATACCATGTCATGTATATATGTTTTCAAAATCAAATGCAGTTTTCTTAAAAAACGCGGACAACATAAGCAAAATAAATTTAAATCATCGAACTTTTCTCTTCGAATACAATCCGATTCATCAGAAAAATAACCTCAGCGTCCACTTGGTAAAGCTACCATCATGAAATCGAAAATATCAAGGTCAGCAATGTTGTAACTAGGACATACTAGTAATTAATTTTGATAATATAGTTCAACTTCATTGTAAAGGCATTTTTAATATCTTTGTTATGAAATCAAAATCTAAAGATGGCTTGTTTAGTGATACGGTACAAGCGCACATATAACTTGCCAAAAATATTTATATATTTCAGCATTCATTAAAAAATCCAAATATAATTTGTTTAATTATTATCCTCTTTTCAAGAAGGAATTGTCAACATTGGAAGAAAATTGATCAACATCAGAGCATATTGCCTGCATAACGGTTCTGATTGTACTTCTGCTTGAAGAAGATAACTTAGATCTAACTTTGATTGCGAGAGAAGCAAGATCTTCCAGGTCATTTTAAAGAAATGAGAGAGAGAGAGAGAGAGAGAGAGAGAGAGAGAGAGAGAGAGTGAGAGAGAGAGAGAGATGACAATCAATAAAATAAGAAAAATAAAAGAATTTATTAAATTACTTAATACACTGAGTATATTACAACAACTACTATCAGGATGAACCGCCTTCGTCCTTGAATATGAGCCCCATTGAGAACGTGGTATAATAATCGCCACGTATTTGGTCAACAGCGTGAGGATTGAGCGCCCGTGCCAAAACAGCATCTCCGACTTCCAGATGAACAACTGCGGTACATGGACATCCTCCCCAGTAATAATGTGTTGCCTCGGCACGACACACAGGCACCCCATTATGAATCACCTCTATGGCTCCCCCTTGATAAGGACCAACTGAAGAGATCGTCAATAAGATAACATACATTCCTGCGACCGGAGCATGAAATACGCCGGTTGTCGCATCATAACCGTTTGCTATATTTATATAAACGTTGTCAAACACAAGAGTTTGATGTGAATTGAGATTTGAAGTGATAGCATTTGTAAGACGCGCTGTAAACCCAACATTAGTAGCTGTAGACCGTCGTATCCGATCTGGAATTAAAAATCACACTGAATGATAGGGTATTGGAGCTTGCAGAATTGATACAATACGAATTGAAAATCTTGATGAGATGAAATATTAATATAAATTAAGAATTATTTTTAAATTATATGTACATTATTTAAAGCATATATTTGCTAAATTTAAATAGCTGAAATTATTTAGCAGCTTGCATTGTGTAAGCCAGTTGTAATACGGAAAAACAATATAATTTTAAGCTTTTATTTAGTGCATTCCTTTATAAGAGTATTTCGCTCTTTAATAAGATCATTACAATAAGATATATACCACTCTTTAATAAGATCATTACAATAAGATATATACCACTCTTTAATAAGATCATTACAATAAGATATATACCACTCTTTAATAAGATTATTCCGCTCTCAAATAATGATATGCCGATCGTTTAAAAGATCTATGACGCTTTTTAATAAGATATGCACTACTTTGTCATAAGATATATGCCGCTCTTTAAGAAGACAATGCAACTCTTTTATAAGATATGAACCACTGTCATAAGATATATGGCGCTCTTTAAGAAGACAATGCCACTCTTTATTAAGATATGTACCACTCTGTCATAAGATAGATGGCGCTCTTTAAGAAGACAATGCCACTCTATATTAAGATATGTACCACTCTGTCATAAGATATATGGCGCTCTTTAAGAAGACAATACAACTCTTTAATAAGATATGTACCACTCTGTCATAAGATATATGGCGCTCTTTAAGAAGACAATACAACTCTTTAATAAGATATGTACCACTCTGTCATAAGATATATGGCGCTCTTTAAGAAGACAATCCCATTCTTTAATAAGATATGTACCACTCTGTCATAAGATATATGGCGCTCTTTAAGAAGACAATACAACTCTTTAATAAGATATGTACCACTCTGTCATAAGATATATGGCGCTCTTTAAGAAGACAATACAACTCTTTAATAAGATATGTACCACTCTGTCATAAGATCTATGCCGCTCTTTAATAAGACAATCCCATTCTTTAATAAGATATGTACCACTCTGTCATAAGATATATGGCGCTCTTTAAGAAGACAATGCCACTCTTTATTAAGATATGTACCACTCTGTCATAAGATATATGGCGCTCTTTAAGAAGACAATACAACTCTTTAATAAGATATGTACCACTCTGTCATAAGATATATGGCGCTCTTTAAGAAGACAATACAACTCTTTAATAAGATATGTACCACTCTGTCATAAGATATATGGCGCTCTTTAAGAAGACAATCCCATTCTTTAATAAGATATGTACCACTCTGTCATAAGATATATGGCGCTCTTTAAGAAGACAATACAACTCTTTAATAAGATATGTACCACTCTGTCATAAGATATATGGCGCTCTTTAAGAAGACAATACAACTCTTTAATAAGATATGTACCACTCTGTCATAAGATCTATGGCGCTCTTTAAGAAGACAATACAACTCTTTAATAAGATATGTACCACTCTGTCATAAGATATATGGCGCTCTTTAAGAAGACAATCCCATTCTTTAATAAGATATGTACCACTCTGTCATAAGATATATGGCGCTCTTTAAGAAGACAATACAACTCTTTAATAAGATATGTACCACTCTGTCATAAGATATATGGCGCTCTTTAAGAAGACAATACAACTCTTTAATAAGATATGTACCACTCTGTCATAAGATCTATGGCGCTCTTTAAGAAGACAATACAACTCTTTAATAAGATATGTACCACTCTGTCATAAGATCTATGGCGCTCTTTAAGAAGACAATACAACTCTTTAATAAGACTATGACGCACTTTTATAAAACAATGCCGCTCTTTAATAAGACCTCTTTAATAAGGTCTATGTCGCTTTTTATAAGACAATACTGATCTTTAATAAGACAATGCCATTCTTTAATAAGAATTTGTCGCTTATTAATAAGACTATACCGATCTATAATAAGATATATTCCGCTCTTTGATAAGGTCTATGCTGGTCCTTAATAAGCTCTCAGTAAAAGTATGACTTTTCACTTTGCCACATGTTGGGATAGCTGACGTTATTTTCTTTTTACCTTTATCCTTTAAACGTTCGAGCGCTATCTCAAGATCTATTATACGACGTTGTAACATCCTCTGAGTTGATACCAACTCCTTCTGAGTTTTCAAAAGATCTCTGTTACTTATCAGCAATTTATTCTTTGCCTCCAACAACTCTTGTTTTGTCGACAATAGTTCTTCGTTTACAGATTTTATCTTTTCCAGTTCAATCGCCATTTCGTCCTCGGCAGCTTTCATTTTCTTCTGTTCATTCGCCATTTCTTCCTCTGCAGCTTTTGTCCTTTTCTGTTCATCTGCCAGTCTGACTAACTCAATGGACATTTTGCGCACCAGTTCGAGGAGGTCAACTGTATTGGTGGAATCGTTTATTATCAACCCATCTACATCGACATGAGCTGAAACTATATACAAAAAGTATAATCAAATTCACAGGAAGTTAAAGATACGGACTATTAATTTCAGTCATTCACGTTGACAGTCTAGGCTATGATAGTAACCATGTGGATATGGTTGCCTCCGATACATTGGGTCTACTGATTCGTTCATGCAATCAAATTCAGTTTGGAACTATTCGAAACAAAACAAAACAAAATAATGAATAATGAAGATACAGTCAAATTATAGAAGTTACGAGGCAAGACACATAGTTATTAACTTGCATTGACAGCATTGGAATAAGATCGCACAAACTTGGTTCCAAAGTGACAGATCGTGCAAAACAAACGAGGAACTCGTCAAATTTAATCTAAATAGAGATAAACAATTTAGAAATTCGTCCGTTCAGCTTAAATCGTCAACCGTTGTGTCAACTGTCAGAGGGATACCACTACGTATTGCATTATTCAACGTCCAGTCAATATGATAATCGGAAAAGCGCATATAAATAGTTAGTTTTATCAACGACCAGAAAATCGACGTCTCCGTCCTGACATAAACATGGCTCAAAACATCAGACGATGAGCCCAAGTGCGCAGTTTAATACTTACCGCTTACTCCATCAAATCGTTCCCCGCAACTCTCGCGGAGGTGGAATTCCTGTCATCACAAATAATTCGATGATAAAATGACTAAAGTACAACAAAACCATAAATTTCTGAGAAAAATCATTATAACTAGTCCAAACAACACTCACAATGAACCAAAGGTCAGTCCATTTTGTATGTCTCTTCCGCCCTCCTCCTAGTAATCTTCTGGAGTATGGAAATTCGAAAGGTGGCAACCTAATTATTCTTGGAGATTTCAACTTTCACTTTGATTGTCCTGGAAACCCATACACGTCGAAACTCCTAGATTCCATTCATGCTTTCAACCTTAAACAGTCAGTTAACCAGCCCACACATTAGCTTGGTCACATTTAAATTCGTTTTTCATAGACCTGATGTTAATATTCTGCACTCCACCCTTGTCTCCCACAAACGTGCATCAGATCACCTCTGCATTATATGCCATCTCAATGTATCAGTCCCTAACCCTCTACCTTTATTTGTTAATAAGAGAAACCTAACTATGATAAATATAACCAAATTAATTCATGACATCAAAAAACCTAACAACGTACTTACATCCTACAGAAGAACAACTCGATAAATGCCAGCGTTCATTGCATGAAAAACATGCCCCAGCCACCGAATGCAGAGTATTAATAAGAAAAAGTATTTTCTATGGTATAGCAGTGTTAGGGACCAGCGTCGCACTGCTAAAAGACATCGCTAAAAGCAGAGAGGGTTTAGCTTTCCACCTGACTCACTATTCATAAACAAATCTAAGCAGAACGTCACAAACCTGGTCCATTTAGCCAAATTACCCCACTACAGTACTAAGATCACGGAGAGTTCCAGATGCAAAGTGCTCTTCGAGATAACTAACAATCTAATGTGAAGGAACAAATGTACACCACTTCCAACTATCTTTTCTGCAGTAGATCTTCTGGATCTATTTACAAATGTCTTCCTTGACAAAGTACAGACCATTAGAGATTCGCTTAACAACACAATTTCAATTGACTCGTAACCATACAATTATGATACAGAATTTCAGCGACAACCATTAGGAGTATTGGAACCTATCCCTACTGATTTAGCACGGACAAACGTGTTGAAGAGTGCACCAAAGTCTTGTGAACATGATCCAATTTCATTATCACTACTGCTTGAGTCCTTAGATCCAATATTGCCTTCACTAACTTATGTTATTAATATATCTCTCTCATCGGGGGAATTCCCGTAATTTTTCAAAACTGCCGTCGTAAAGCCTCTGCAGAAAAAACCAACACTTGTCCATAACGATTTAATGAACTACCGCCCAGTTTCTACTCTCCTATTCATATAAATTTGTTTTTAGAAAACGTCTTTTTAGCAATGTACAGTCTGCATATCGCCCTTGCCACAGTGCTGAAACTACTCTTCTGGAAGTATTTAATGACATTCTCTCTGCTTTGGATAGTGGAAAGATTACAGTCCTCACCCTCCTTGTTTCGTCTGCAGCATTTCACACAATATAACATGTCACCGTCTCCAGCATGTATTTAGCATTCAGAATATAGCCTTACAGTGGTTCAAGTCCTACTTAGTCAACAGAACACAAATTGGATCTGCAAATGGAATACATTCCAGCCCAGTTGACTTGTGTTGTGGTGTACCACGGGGGTCTGTTTTTCGACCTGTTCGCTTCATTCTATACACTGAGCAGCTCTCAAGTGTCATACGCCATCACCTAGTGATACAATCACCAATTGTACATTGATGACACCCAAATATACAAGGCCAGCTACCCAAATGAAGTTGACACTAACACACATGGAGTAGAGAGGTGCATTTCTGATGTGAAATCATGGATGACATGTAACAAGCCGCAGATGAATTATGATAAAACTGAGGCCATTCTGATCACAGCACAAAGACTTTCTCAATCACATCCTTTACCTCAGACAATAAATATCAGCAACACCAACATTAAATTCACTCAGTCAATACGAAACCTAGGTGTTACTCTGGACAGTAGATTCACATTGCACCAACATGTCATGAACATATGCAAGGCTGCATATCATGAGCTGAGAGGCATCAGTTCCATTTGCAAATATCTTTCAGTTGATGCCACAAAACACTTGTGTGTTCATTAGTACTTTCAAGACTGGACTATCGTAACAATTATGTATGATTCGTCACAATATCTACTCCCCAAACTTTAAAAAGTTTAAAACACAACTGCTCGTATCATCTTTAGAGTACCCTACACTGGCTGTCCATTCAATACAGAATCAAACACAAAATTTGTTCTCTGTGCTACGTTTTACTGACAAACGCCAGTCCAACATATCTATCCGGCCTCACCCCTGTGTATGCACCAGCACGATATTTACGCTCCTCTTCTGAGAATCGTATATTCATTGTTCCCACTACCAAAACGAACTAATATGGTCAACGTTGTTTTGCATACCAGGGCCCGGTGATGTGGAACGAACTACCCATTCAAATTAGACACAAAGACACAGTGGTTTTTTTTAAAACTCACATTTTTCGAGTGCAGGAACAAACTTAGAGACATAATAATGTTCTGTATTTTTTATGTTTTCAGCATATTTTTATGTTTTCCAATTTTCATGGCTTTTGTGTGTGTTTATTATTTTTTCTGCAGTATAGTCACATCATTACAGATGTTGTAAAGCGCTTAGAGCTTCTAAAGATTAGGCGTTATACAAAGTCCTCATTATTATTATTATTAGTAGTAGTAGTAGTAGTAGTAGTAGTAGTAGCAGCAGCAGCAGTAATAGTAGTAGTGGTAGTAGTAGTAGTAGTACTATTATAATGTCTCATGATCGAAATGACGAAAGTGACAGGTGAATAACAGCATAAATGTCAAAAGTAAAAACGCTTCCTCGGATATAACGTACAAAACAAAACGGACCAAAGTTTATAAAACAATTTCCAAAATTACTTACTTACATATCTCTCCCTATGGATTTGATTGATGAAATACACGCAAAATGCTAAATGTAAAATCTGCTGATATAGAATATATCTTTGGGACAACATACCATCGCTGTTCACCGACACGTTGCTTTCACTGGCAATGAATCGCAGCAGATATACTGAAAAGAGAGACGGGATATACTTGTTTAAAATGTGATGAAATTTCCATTTAAAATAACACTCATCCTGGCACTCATCTTCTATATCTTGGATCAAGTGAAATTAGCATATATATCTGCTGTTCTGTTTAGATATAATTTGAGAGGAATCACGTTTTTAAATACTGTTATAAAACGAAAAGTGAATAAAACAAGCAAACGTAAATCCATAAATAGATTACAGTATGTGTGAATGTGTCCCGCCTAATGGTTGAAGTTACAGTACGTACGTCTAGTCTCTAATGGCTTCATGTATTATTGAGGTATTTTTGATAACATCTAACGCTTCAATATATACCAAAGGGTGCATGACTGAGAGTCAGAATTCTCCTTGATGTCAAAACGGAGGGTCATACTAAGTAAGAAAAAGGAACTTTGGTATCAAAACTTGGGATCAAGTGTAAAATTGTGCGGGTTCTGAAACGTATTTAAGTGTACCGGGAAACATTGAGCTGTGTACAAACTCCATGGAATGTGTATGCACACCATGTTACGAGTCTATGCGTTTAAAATACGTAACATATAGTTTGGAAGACAACAAGAGTTTGTTAAAGTTAATAGATATATTTATATCCCTAAAATACTGAGTGAAAATGAGAAACGTACTGATGATATTGTGAATTAAATATAAGAATAATCTAGGAATTATGGACACAAATCCGAGTAATTTAAAGTCCAGAATAAAATTCAGTAAATTCCAGACAAAAACACAAAGATTAAGTCTATCACGTGTCTGTGGTAGTTATTAAAGTTTTGATGTGTCAACAGTCTTCTGTTGAATCACAGAAATATAATTCAGTATTTGAATATACTATAAATTTCAGTGAATGTTTCTATCCAAGAATTTTATAACAGCACTTTCATATTACCAGAGAAAATAATCACTTGGATTCAATAATTTGAAGTAGATAAAATTCACCCCAGTTATTCACAACATAAAACAACTTTTCAGTTTGCTAAATGTTAAAGCACGCATGACCAAATCCTTACAACCATAATAGTATATAGCTCGCTACTTTACCACGGTCACAATTGACATTTTCTAAACAGAAAACAAATATTACCTAATGCCAAAAAAAAAATTCCAGAATGATCCTGATGTTTACAAAACAATGACCTGTGTTATGCATAATTCTATTTGGAAACTACAAAACTTTGACTCAAATATATTAATTTACCTCTTCTATCAATAATCATCATGATATTAAGCCGCTACACATAAAGAGAGAATAATTTAGCTATGTAATAGCTGTTACATAACCTTCATTTTTTTAAATAGTCAGTCAGTTTAAGCAGAACTTTTGGACAAGGTCAAATCCAAAATATATGGTTACATTACAATAGCATGTAATGAAATAAACAAAAATTTAAAAAAGATAACAAACAAACAATTAAAGTAAATATACATAACACACCATTAGGACTATTCAGTTTCTTGTAGGTATTTGGGTACACGTGTATTTAAGGTCACATTTTTAATCCAGAAAGAATTCCATTTTTTCTCTAACTCCACAGAATTCCGCGTTTTTATGTCCCTTATGAGAGAGAGAGAGAGAGAGAGAGAGAGAGAGAGAGGTGAAAAGAAAGCAAACGAAAGTTCATTGAAAATGTATACCTGGTTCAATTCATTTATAAAATGGGTGTTATGGATATTGCAGTCAATTTCGCCAATGTAAAGACAACACCAATGTATAATAAGGTTCTGAAATCGTGTGTATATTTGTTGTTTTAAAACAAAATATCTGTAATAAATAAACGTTGCCATACAAGAATACTATATTTCACAATTCAAAATGTAAACGTTTAATTTATTTAGGACTACCTATTTATGTACCGTTGTTGTCTCAAAAAATTACTCATCTACACCCAAAAGAACCTATAAAACTACCATTTTCTACCCCATCGCAAAAACATATATCCACACTGAGAAACGAAATGTTGTATTAGTATCAGTTTACATTACATGCTTCCAAGCCATGATCAGCTTGAAATTAAATAATATAATTCGCCAGTTCTTGACAGGAATTGTAAGTCCCCCGCCCTCGGCCCTCGGCTAACCATTGTTTCTACTCAATGATCGAATTTGATGAAGAAAGAAACACAAAAAGGATGACTCACCTAGTTCAAAAAGAATCCAAATTTTCAGCATGTTGTCCGCTCGCGAATCTTCTTCTATCGGCAAGAAGGAAGTTCTGTTTCTTATCTATTTTGGTCATTATTATCGATAACGTTTCAAGTAACCTCAGATAAACTTTAGTTCACGAACTTGCCTGCAGGGAAGTCATCGTTCCATAATTATATTATACACCGTATGTAGAACGTTTTTATTTTCAACGTTTGCAATTGATTCATATCGAAGTAAGACAAAGTCATGTCATAAGATATTTTGTTTACACTATCAATTGTACATCAAAAAGGGCAAGTACTGGGCAAGTACTGGTGACCATAACAACATTTTGGACACTGTTTCCCTGCTCCTCCAATTTAATATTTTTTAAAAAATCTCATCTCACCCATTATTCTATACCCACAATGCAATCTATTTAGTACATCTCTCTCGCGGTTCTGTGAAATCTTCGCCGTAAGAGGGTCTCGGTAATGCCTCTTCCACTTATTGCAATGCTAAAATTCAAATCGTTGGTCTATTATCCTAAGTATATACATGTGCAAAGGGTAGCTAGTACAAATAATAAAGATACTGCCTCTTTTGTACATGCTGTATTTACAACTTTACCAAAGAAATTTAAAAAAGGTAACAATCATGAAGTGCAAAACGATTACAAATATACATAAACTTTGTAATAAATTACTTTCGAAAAAATATGTTGTCTCAGTCCCTTATTGTAAAAACTTCATAAGTAAAAATTAGCTACTGAACATACTGTTTTCCTAATACGAGAAGTTAACAGTTGTACTCGTGAATTTATATTTTATTACCGAACTACTTGGATTAGATTTATATGCACGTTAGTATAAATTGGACATACCAAAAGTAAATTATATTTGTATTTATACAGTGTGTGTGTGTGTATACATATATATATATATATATATATATATATATATATATATATATATATATATATATATATATATATATATATACAATGTATAAATATAATTTACTTTTGGTATGTCCAGTTTATATAGATATATATGGTGCAATCCCTATTACTCTGATGGATAATTCAAAACATACAAAAGGTTCATCATAATTCAAGTTAAATTTTCTGAAAGTGCTATTAAATATATTTATTGCTTTATCTGCCATGGTGTGTTGAGCTGGGACTTTATTCGTGTGGACTGATCCGCATGTTATAATTAAGCCTTGAGTCATATCAGACCAGCTTCTTTGTGGTCAATTTTAGTCAAACACTCGTAATTACATGTAACACCTCTTTCAACTTTACTCGTGAAGCCTAGTTGAATTTATGACAATTTATGATGATAACTATCAGAAATGTGTAGTATTTGTATTCAGAGGAGGACAGTGTTCTGAGACCCTAAATCAAAATATATATTTCTTAATTTTTTTTTATTTTTCAATGTAGTAAAACTTAATTATAACTCGTGATAATTTCTAGATAATTAGAATAAATATTGATACATTTAATTTTAATAAAGTGTGAACATAATAAAATAATTGGAACGTAATATTAAATTTTCATTTAACTTTTAAACATGAAACTGACAAAATTAAGACAGTAACGTTGAACAATGAATTGTGTGTAAGACAAATGTTACATTGGGTATTGGGTCTGTGCAACTTATAACATTTTGTTCTGGGGTAGTAAAGAAAGATAGCTCACTGTGAATTTTAGTAGAAAATGCATTGCGCCTCTTCAAATAAAGCCTTCCTACAGCTGTATTTTCCTTTTACATTGTTAGCTTTTGCGGTTACTGAGATTGAAACGTAACGCATTTTTTAATTTCTTAAAGCAGATGTATTGACGCTTTACCTGCACAATATACTGTGAGCCCATAGTAGCGATTTATTGTAACAAAAATAGTTTCTTTTCAATTGGCTTTTAAACGCATCTTTATTATTTTTTTTTAAAAAATGGTTTGTTAGTTTCTGCAGTAAAACAGCCGCAGCAGCAATGCATTATGTTGGACTGCAACTTTGATAAACATTAGAGTACATTTTGTATTCTGCCATAAGTTTCCCGTGCTTAGGTGGCTCTTCTCGGAGTTTTCCGGTTTCGTCCTTCACCAGTTATACTGGCCGCTTTGTATAGCATATCTTGCACTGAGAAAGAACGTTAAACCTAATATTCACTATCTATAATATGAATGATTTGGCATTTTGCTCTCTTGCAGGTTAATCTTCACTACAAATAACTTTTCCACACATTTTATCTCGTCCAAACTTGTAAACAAGTAGGTGTTATCCCTTTACACCTACACTCCTGCTTTCATGTTAAACTGTCAAATGATTTTATAACTTCTCTGTCAAGTCCCTGAAATATGTTAAATGCAGTACAAGATAGTTTTGTGGCATTATTTACGGTGTATAAACAGCATTCAAATTACACCGTAGAAAGTCGAAATTAATATTTTGGTATTTGGTGCAACATGCAAAAAAAAAATTACTACCCGAGAAAACTAAAGTACTTCAAACAACTTGTAGTGCCGTCGAATTGTGCCTCACGGAGAAAACATTTCTGTCTACAATTTAGTTGTAACCAGAGTCTCCCGTTCCTAAATATTTGGATTCTCCATCGCCCAGCGCTCCCACTTCATTTGCGCCATCTGATCTATGTAGATTGTAGGTACATCCACTTTAACTTTTAAAAATAGCAAAAGACAAAAAACAAATTCCTCGTTCTTTTTAATCAACTCTTAAAGAGTTACCTCCCTTTGAAACGATAATGTTCCTTCCACAATTAAGTTAGTTCGATAATAAATGCACTTTGAGCAAAACCGTGGGTTTTTATCACTGAATTAAATTCAGTCATTCTGATATTTTCTGCAATGTTTTCTCCACACTGTCTATAGTGCAGAATGTGACGATTCTTTCCAAATAGATAGGATCAACATGTAATAAATTCCTTACATGCAGAGATGGAATACAGGGCTGACGACATCACAAAGAAGCTGGCGACTAAGTTTAGCTGTCGTTCACAACTACTGACACACGTCGCAATACACCGATAAGATAACAATGAAGCTATCCTGAACCGCATTACATCGTCTAATTGTGGATTCGACTGCAATCAGTGATTAATGAAGAAAGATAGGATCCAAAGAGTATGCTCGTATACTATAATACAGAGATAATGGACTAAGTGTTTTTACGATCCATAGATGAAAACAACCTTATGAAAATGATATATTCGGAAGAAGTATGAAGTATGACTACCATGTTATTTGTCAACAAAGAAAATACAACACCTACTAACTCCACTCGAAAGACTTGATGGACTGCTCTTTTGTTTGTTTTTTTTTTTAATTTTTTGTTTGTTTTGGGTCTGTGGGGGGTTGAGGTCTTAATTAATTATTTTACCGTATAATAATTGTTGGTTGGTTGGTTGGTTGTGTGGTTAGATTGTTGATTGTTAATGGCAGTGTGAACAGTTATTGTCTTTGAATCATGAGGAGATGGCGGCTAAGTACCTATCCAAAGGATATACGTCACGAGGCGGTCGATCATATTTGCTGTCAATCCCACCACAAACATTCAAATTACGAGATCACCACTCGACTATACAGTGGTCCCGAGAATATGTGACGTAGGATAGTCTATACTTTCTCTAATCACTAATTATGCTCTAGTTTTGCGTTACTTTTTCAACCGGAGTGGAAAACCCGATGTCGATAACTTGTTGCCTAGCATTGTAAACATCTTGATTAGAATATTTTTTATCTCCATGCACTTAACGTCGTAAGTTTGGTTCGACACGAAATCATTGAAGTAGAGGAGAAATTAAATGGTTTTAAAGCTGATTGTTTGCCTCCTGAAAAGTTGAGCATAGGCCGTGGAGATGTATTTTGCCTCTTCAAATAATCTTCTTGAAGGCTAGAAATGTGCAGAGAGTGAAGATTCTAGTATTTAACACATTGTTTTGAGAAAGTTGATCTCTTTTGCGAGGGAAAGAGTGACAAATGCGCGAAATTTCTCGCCCGAAAACGAATCAAATATCCCTTTTATCTCTTGTATATATGCACTGCAAAGACGCAGTTGCAAGTTTCAAATAAGACAGGTTTTAACACAACATCCTTTAAGTGCTTTATAATCACTGTTTTACCGCCTGTTTGGATACAAAAAAAAATAATTTCAGTGTACATTCTATCAAATATATATTTTCATGCTGTTCCCCGTCTATTGAATGTATATAAGAACATGTATATAATTAGAAGCATGAAAGAGTTGAAAGATATATCTCGTACCCAGCGAAATTGTAGATGAGCAGTGTGTGTGTGTGTGTGTGTGTGTGTGAGTGTGCGTGCGTGCGTGCATGTGTGTGTGTGGGTGTGTGAATTCAACAGGCTATCTTTATTAGGGATCCTGGTTAAAAGGTGAATATATAATATATTTTGTTGATTTTGCAAAGTTTGTTTCTATATATGAACCGGCATATGAATATATATATATATATATATATATATATATATATATATATATATATATATATATATATATATATATATATATATATATAAAAGAAACCAACACTCGAATCTCCCGTTAATTTAATAAATCTTAGAAAACTTGTTCTAACCCAGCTTCTATCGCATCTGAATTCTAACAGTCTTTTTAGCAATGTTCAGTCTGCATATCGTCCACAGTACTGAACCACTCTTCCGAAAGTAGTTAATGACATTTCTCTGCATTTAATCCTCACCCTCCTTGATTTTTCTACAGCCTTACTGTGGATAATGTCCTACTTAGTCAAGTGTCATAGATCATCACCCAGGGTTTCACCAATTATGTGACCCCGAGTGGCCGAGTGGATCACAGCCATCTCACCTCATTGCGTGGGTTCGAGTCTCAGATTCTGGCAATGTGGTAATGTGAAAAAGCTTGCCAGAAGCTTGTCGTGGGTCGGTGGTTATTTCCGTGCGTTTCCCCGGTTCATCCTCCACCATTAATAATGAACGCCATGTATAGCCTATAGTGTGCTGAATAATGTTATTAAACCCTACAACAACAACAACAACAACAACAACAACAACAACAAATCACCAATTGAACACTGATGACACCCAAATATACAAATCTAGCCACCCAAATGAAGTTGATGCAACCATCCAAAGAGTAGAGAAGCGCATTTCTGAAATTGTGGATATCTATCTATCTATCTATCTATCTATCTATCTATCTATCTATCTATCTATCTATCTATCTATCTATATATATATATATATATATATATATATATATATATATATATATATATATATATATATATATATATACAAAAGTCCATTGTACCAGTTGAACTATATGTAGAATTAAAAGAATAATAGCAACAGCAACATAAAAAAACGTGTTTGTTATGAAGTATATCTCTATTCGATATTCTATACACATCTTCAGTACTGTAATTTGATCTAGCGACTTGTATGGCGTCTCGTATGGAAGCACAAGGATATAGAATCACAATAAATTCTTCGAGGCTTGCGAGATATTTTTTTAAGTTTTTTATTTATTTATTTTTTAGAGCTGTTACTATTATAAAGTAAAACCCTGCCCTGCTGCTGGGATCACCAGAGATGTTGTCTTCTTGAAAGATTTCTAATATGAGCGGCTGTGCATCACAACTTTCCATGTCTGCAAGGAAATACGACCACATTTCTGCTCCGCCCAGACGCAGTTCCATCCCCGATATCTTGCTCAGACTGACTTTCCGATCCGTTTGTGATGAAAACTGCATTTATGTTAAATTTTTCAGACAAATCCATGTCCCCTTCAATACAAACGTTCTGGTCGTTTTCATCAGAATACTGTTTCATATAAACTAGGAAAGTGTAAATATTGGTAAGAAATTATCATTACCGATTTTATGGTGGACTCCATACTTATTCTCAGTTGCTGTCGGACTTTTTTCTTAAATGTTACATCCGGATATCGTAGCTGTGTTAATGTTGGGTGAGACTGGACGTAGTTGAGACTTTGAATGAAGTAATGAAAAGGAAAACAAATGCTCAGATACTTTTCTCCGTAGAAAGAAAATTATAAAATAAATGAAACTTACGCCAGACCTTGATATAATTAAGTTACTTTCTTATTTCTAATTGATTCAGTAATGAGGAATAAAGAATAGGTAACTAATTTGATTCGAGATCATGGGAAAGCATTATTGATTTACGATCTGCCGTAAAATCCACTGCAAATCCCTTTATCGAGAAAGACCGAAGTTCTCCCAATAATAATTTTAGTGCGAAAATATATTATCCACCAAAAGACAGTTTCCTAAGTGTGTTTGGAAATAGGAATATCCAAATTTATATGTCCATATTTAGACATGATTGATTGTTGTTGTTCTTCTTCTTCTTCTTCTTCTTCTTCTTCTTCTCTCTCTCTCTCTCTCTCTCTCTCTCTCTCTCTCTCTCTCTCTCTCTCTGGATCAAACGATAAGAAACCTTCTCCTATTCTCTGTCTTTTCACATGAAAACTGCCATTAATTTGTACAAAGTACACAATTTAATATATTACTTAAAGCATACGCGTACAAGTATATATTTTGAAACATTTCATTCGTGAGCGGGATGTGGCCTCACTCATGACAATACAATACTTACACTTCACTAGTAAATCATGTTCTTATATCACAATTCATGCAGCACAGTGTGCATTTGAAAAACATATTATCACGCCCCCAACCTGACTGAAAACGAATGTTAGGATAAATATCACCATCATATAACCCAAATGTACTAGAACTGTCTCGTTCCTGGTCCAATACTCTGGAAATTAATTACAGAGACCGGTCGTCAGCTCTTTATGTACAACATGCATTTTGAGTACAGCCAAGGACATTTTAACTTCAGTATTTGAAAAATCTGTTCTGTTGAGATTGTGCTTTTTCTGACTACAGAATCATCCAGAACGAATTTTAGATACAGCCTGTTTTCCTTTCGCTTTCACATTAATTACAGCCCAAACCATGCTTTTCTTTTTTGATCATATATAGTACGCTCTATGTCCTCTCCGAAGGGTTGAATAATGTTAAAATATTATGGTTTATGAAAAGCTGTATTGTTTGAACAGATATCGGTTTCGAAAAAATATCTTTTGGCGAAACATCGCGCATTTGTATTACTCAAAAACAGTGCTCAGAATGTCAAGCGATGTTTACATCCTGTTCCACTTGAATAGATCCAATTATATCCTTGATCTAACATTCAGTTTCATCTGATTGATTAAAACATTAAATATACATAGAGAGAAATTGGTGTGTGTGTGTGTGTGTGTGTGTGTGTGTGTGTGTGTGTGTGTGTGTGTGTCATCGATCACCCCACGTCAGAGGTTTGGGGTTCAATTTAAGTCTTTATTCTTGACTCTTAGTTAGTTACCCAGAGTATTAGATGACGTTTTACGGTAACCTCAGTGGTCAATATTTAAGCAAGCTGATCAAATAGCATCTCTTCACATACCGTAACAGCAATATCGAACTTCAAAGGCTTCTTCTCAAAAAGCAACAGGGCGTAACAAATAGGATTGAAAAAATGTTGGAAATGCCACACACGGTTCTTCCCAGAAAGATGTTGTAATCCATGATGAAGGGAATCTGCAGACAATGCAGAGTATCACATGCACACTAATGTACAATGAGAAATAATGGCATGACCTTTTCGAAACAGGAGCATACATGGTCTATTTAAAATGTAATGGCGGTTAAACGATTAAAGTAGGAAACATTGCCCCTCGGTAATTTCTAACGAAAATACAAACAAGTATTACGATTTGAAATGTGAGACATTCAAAATGAACCGAGTCGATTGTAAAATGTCGATGATCACCAAATGATACGTGTTCATCAAACTTACAGATAGGACCGTCCACAATAAGCGCATTGTCAATTTTGAGCATGCACTTTCAGCAATTCTAGATTTTGACACAAAACGTCTGAATTATTCCGAAAACAAAACCAAGCCATTGGATGTAAGTTTGACAAACATTGTCATATATGTACTTTTCAGTGTTGTTGGTCATTCCTGCAATACATACAATATATTAACTGGTCATGGAAGACATTATTCCATAATTGGCTTATTGGTACTAATTAATTAATGAACAATGGTAATGAAATCTATTTGCGTACAAGTTTCAGTTATGGCTCCAATATAAAACAATTTAAGATAATTCTTGGCGGTAGCAGTTGTATTCTTTGATTTGAACAGGTATGGAGATAGTAACGTCCTTGTCTGCAAATCGGGGTTACGTATAACCCACACGATCTCAAACTCGATCATTTGCTGTTTAGAAAGATGAAAAAGAGAAACGATTTCAGCTGACTCTTCGAAAAGCTTTTAAAGCATATCAATTGAAAAATCATACCAAAATAAAATGCACTGAAAAGATAAAATGTACCCCCTCAGCAAATAGTGGGGCACCTTATTAGATTATATTTGCATTGCCTCAATCTACCTAGCTTCGAACGCTTGTTTTGCAAACTAAGTTCACATCGATACAAATCGGATGCGATATATTATAAGAGGCGATGATACAAACACTATTAAGTTTGCCCTTGGCAACAGCGGTCTCTCAGCAACACATGCCATACACTCTCAGCAACACATGCCATACACTATTTAACATCTGTGTTGATAGAAAAAGTGTGTTTGTATCTCTGTGCTTTACAAAGGAAAGGTAGTGTTTTTACGTTGTTCTGGCACCTATTTCCGTCCGGGAGTTGTTGAAGATAGATGTTTTAAACAAAGGAGTATGACTGAAGGGAGTTAAATTCAAATATACATGAAACATAAACGTTTTTAAAAATGAAATTTATGTTTATAGACATGCTTTCTACCGGTGTGGCGCCATGTATGTCCGTTGCAATTGCCAGACATGTCACTGACTACAGAGGCACTTATTGAAATTTACCTCAGGTAATAAGGGGAACAATTATACAATTCTTCTTGGGGGTCGTCCATCAAAAATGTCAACAAAATAGGGGGAGGGATGGGGGTTTGAAGAAGTTTGATAATAATTTACATGGGGGAGGGGGAGTTCAAGATAAATTGATGTCAACAATGTTATTTTTTACAATAAATTTAATAAATAAAATAAAAAATTGGAAATTAGTAGGTGCGTTGGTATGGCACACACTCGGTCTCTCGTCAACAGCCCACCAGTTTAATCCTAAACCTGTTGAGCTCTTGCCAAGGAAGTCATAGTCTTGCATCATCTTTTTTTGTTTTTATTCAATGTAGATTGTAGACTGTAGACAGATTAACCACATACGGTATTAATCTGAAGACAGAGAGAGTTGATGGAAATTATTGCTCATGGAGAAATGTTAAGCGCAGAATGGTTAGATGAAGATGATGTTGACTTGTCTTGTGCATCGGTTCCACAAGAATTAATGAATCAGCCACTATGCCCATTATAACAACTGAGGAACATTTGGGAAAATGATAGAAGCTAGAATATAAAGTCTCGATTTTTCATGAATTCAATTGAAATCTGTTAAACAAGTAAAACAAATAATGTATTAAAATTTATTTGTAGACCTTTTAATTTCCATAATTCTATTTTTAGCATAAAATCCAGCCGTTTAAATTATTGTTAGTTGGGGGGGGGGGGGGGGGTACAAAAATTGTGACATAATTTTATTGGGGGGGGGGGGCACTGAAAGATTGACCGTTGTTGACAAAGAGGAAGGGGGGCGTGGTGGTAAAAAAAAAATTGTGTAAAATTGTCATAATTAATGGACGTCCCCTTGATCCTGGTTTCAAATGTCAATATTTTAGTCCGTCCATAACTTTTGCATTAAAGGATGTTTACTACAACATAGTTCATACTAAACCACTGCAAAGCATATTTGCTATAGAGTAATGTCATTTCGATTAATTAAATATAACATAGTTCATTTGAATGATGACAGTCTCATTTAATAAATTTAATTTCTTATACTTTATTTCTTTTCAAAAGATATGTCCTTCATCATACCAACGCCATCATTGTACTGTCGAATGCTTTATGCATTCAATTTATGTGTTCAATTATTTTTAATGATGCTGCTTTATTGCTCACACATGAATGTACAATCCTTTCAGTTCATTTACTTCTAACGTTTATACCAATACCTTTAAAAATCAAATCTTTTTCATATTGAATTACATATTTTCCACGTTATAATTTCCTTTGACAAACAGAGTCATTATCCGAGGATTACGATGCGTTTCCGATTACAAACAAAACTGTGTATGCGATCACGAGCATTTGAACTGATCGACGGTTAAATGTTATCAGTATGGTGCCAAACCTATCAGTTTGAAGCATGGTGCTTTAGAATTTAATGACTGAGCAATCAGTTGAAAATATATACAGTGAATTTTCTTCAATAACTGGACAAACATAATGTCCTATAATGACCTTCTGATTATATATATATATATATATATATATATATATATATATATATATATATATATATATATATATATATATATACTCTAAATTGTAAATGGAAGTAGCAAACGAACTCTAGTATTATTATAAATTAATATTAGTCATATTTCACTACTTATAATAGTTTCTGAATGACAATGACTTATTGAAGTAAATATCTTTACCTCCAGTAACCAGCTACAGTAACATTTCTATGTCGTTTCCTGATCAGTTGCAGCATGGATACTCGGAACTACCCCTAGCATTCTTCTCATGCTTTACATCTAACTGACATGGTGTGCAGATTTATAATAAAGGACATTCGTCCATACCAAAAAGTTGATTCCTCCGAGTGTAGAGACCTTTTATGTACTCTTTACCCACGATATAATGTTACAGATAGACATCAGTTTGTAGAAGTGATAATTCCTGAACAATATGCTCAAGTCTAGGCACTGGTAACAGAAGACCTACGCATTGCTGAGAAAGTTGCATTGACAACAGATTGTTCGACGTCGTGGTCAACTGAATCATATCTGACAGTCACGTCAGCGCAAACGGATAAAAATTGGAAAGTTGATAAACAATGTTCTTCAGATTCGGGGCATGTATGAAGGTCGCACAGGTGAGAATATAGGCCCTCGAATAATGGGAAATATAGTCTCTCCCCATACCACCTATTGTATCACATAATGCATTCAACATGGACAAGGCAGGTACTCTTGTAGGATCCAACTTTCACCTTAAGTGGTATGCACATGCAATTAATTTAGCTGCACAAAAGTTCGACATGATTGACGCATTGAATTTCCCTTCAGCAGGATTCGTCGAGTAGTTGAGTTATTCCACTGAAGTACAACTGCAGTGTTGACACTTAGAAGCCAGGCTGAATTGATGGGTGTCTACAGGATGATAGGCTTAAACTTATTGTGCCCACTAGATGGAACACTACTTTTGACATTATTTCAGGGTTTTTGAAATTGTTACGCTTTTGGGAAGCAGCGAAAATATAATGCATTCTCTTGAGTCTTTTCCTCCCATGTTCCAAAATAACCATTTGAGTTAATTGAAAATAAATACAAAGTTTTTTGAAACTGCAAACTAAATGTATTCCTTTTACAAAAATAGTTTGTCTAACGTCAGCAATGATAAATGAATGCTACGTGAATGCAATTGGCTTAAATCAAATTTTTTATTTTGTATTTCACATTCTCTTAGCTAACGTGAATGTTAAAAAAAAAACGTTTCATTCGAAAGTAGGTTATGGAAGTGATTAGATTTCCAGCCATACTAAGTCATCGTTTATTCTGTTCGAAAAACAAAAGGCTCCAGTTAATCACAGATTGCACTTCGTTAGAGTACCTCTCATTACATGCCCAGCAGCACACGAGAAATCCACGTTTTGGGATCAAAGATGTCATGCCGTCTGAAAGCCACGCAAATAAATTGAATTATGAAACAAAAGCTGCGAAGAAGAAAATGCAAATCCTTCTTTTTTTAGACCAGACGTGTTTTGTATTTTCTACAGCTGTGGAGCCGCCGGTGCTTTGAAGCGTAATTCACGAATTCGCTCTATGATCACTTCACAATACTTCAATATCGTAAGGATATTTTACATTTTTCAAATCAGTTCAATGGAGTCTTATTTTCAGATGATTCAACCAAATCTTTCGAAGCGTGCTTCAGGTTATCAGTAGAGTATCATCTACTTGTAAATGCATTAAGCGCTAAAACTTTAAATATTAAATGATGTATTGAAAATTATATTACATTAGCTGTTTAGGTCGGATGCAACTAATTAATTTGCGAACAATATACCAGTCTCTTTTTCCAGTATACTAATCACCGGTTTTAAAAGAACGAAGGCTGATCGACTAAAACAATAACGGAGTGAGAGAAAAAAAAAACCGGAATTTTTCCTCAGATGCCTGTAAATTGTACCACATTAATAAGCTTCAACCTTTTACCTGTGTGTACTGTATTGCAGTGACAAGAAATATACTACTAGATCTAAACAGGCAGACAGGCAATGGGATTGATGTTCATTTGTGGGCACCTGCAATGGAAATTGTGTCCAATTCGAGGAACTCAGCATATCAAGTCAGCCTCTGAGATGGATCATTCATAAGAAAACGTTTTTTTTCCCGCATGTCATTCGTACTAGATATCTTTTGTTATAATTGCTATGTATCCTCTTTCAAACGGTTTGGACGGTTTTCTCTTACGACGTTTATCTTTCAGAGTTCAAACTAGTATTATCCTATGATTAGAGGCATTACGGTAAGATTGTTGCAAGAAGCAAAGATTGTGGCTGCAGTGTTAGTTATTGATTCATGATACGTTCGACTCTCTAGTGCTAATGAAAAGACAGATTCTTTCAATATAATCATCTCGCTTCGTTTCTTCGGACGATATTCACTCAAATGGAAAAGGTTCTAGTCTGTCTCAGATACAATTACTTTCGGTGATTTCCATTATGGAACCCATCAGACTAGAAAACAAATGGACTACAACGACCGTAAAGTATTTAATAAGGCTTCTTTCTGTTCGTATTGATTTCTAAGATCATGAGTTCATGCCAGTGTTCGCATAGAATTTCACAATTATTCTTCAATCGCCTTCCTAAACGACACAAAGGGTGATGATAATGGTAGATGAGATCCATTGTTGTGGATTATTTTTTTCTCGACTATTCATAAGCCGTATGAGAGTTGTGTTAATGTTGATCTGGGTCCACTGGTTGGTACCTAGCAAGACTTAAAGCGCATTAGGGACGGACATTTTAAGGGGCGTGTAGTTAAATGTCCGGTTCTCAAAATAGCTTGAAAACAAAAATACCCTTTAATTAATTTATAGGGGGCAAAAATCATTTCAATTTAGAACTAAACCACGCTCTTTATGCATGATATGTTGCCCTTGTGTTTTCTTAGCAGAAATTTAATTATGCACAACCGGTCCACGGCTGTATTCAGTTGCTGCCTTTGTTGCTTCTTTCGACTTGGGAAATCTAAAACAAATGATAAAGTAGCACCCCTCCCCCCAACAAGGCACACTTGGCAGTTTCTAACCGACTTGCATTGTGCACGACAGTTCAAAATTAAAAAGAGGAATGGCGTGCTCTCGCCAAAGGCGATAATAATAAGATTAGTTTCTGACAAGGATTATTTATTTCATCGTCTTTTAATTCTCTTACAAGACCCCTCGGTCAAACCTCCGTCAGACACGAATCTCTTCATTGGATTCTAGAAAACAATTATAATCAAGATAGGAGATAGGAGACGAAACTACGCCGCACTTTATTTATTATGGCCAGAATGCAAAGATGCGGAACAAATTTGAATATTCTGTAAAATATTCCTATTTAAGGAGTAAAATTGACGTGAACTGTTATCAAAGAAAGAAATAATGGCTTGATTGAGGGGGGAGGTGGGGTGATTATATTAAGATTGCCGCTATATGATTTCTACTTTTATCAAATACTTTAGCATATCAAAAAAACGACTCGCTATACGAAACTCATTTTATATTATTCTATACTAAACGGCATTTATAGTATTCGGAATGTGATTCCTTTGAAAGCATATGCTGGCTAACTAAGATTCTCAACTAGAATATTATCCACATGTTTCCGTTGGTTTTCTAGTAATGAGACTACAAGCATAACACTTAGACACATTTAATATTTTTAAAAAAACTAGAACAAAGCATTATCAAAACTACATGATTCTTGCATTTTCTACACAAACGCCTAACACCTTTAAGAGAAGGTTGAGTTTCATTTTTATGTCTGAAAATGTAGTTTCCGTGCCAGAAACAAAGTAAACTAGAAGCTAGAGCTTATTTTGGGTATCCTTAAGCTTGTTTTCCTAATGACCGGAAAGTACAACGGGAGTCTGAGCATAGTCTGGTTCCCTGCTTAGTATGCTTTAGTATAGCGGAGTGCAACGCATGGGAGTATACTAAGCAGGGAACCAGACTAGTCTGAGCAGAGAAAGATGATATTTTGTTATCTACCAATTTTAAAATTAAATGTTTTACAGAGAAGTAGCGATTATGTTTCCTCAATGATACATACAACATGTTTATCCAGATGTAAGTACGTTTAGTATTATTTCAAAATATTACACCGTTTTCCATTCGAACAATTAAAGATGATATCTATGACAAAAAGCAGGATCCTGATATAACACGGTTTGTTTTGCAGCGCTATCGCGTTCCAACTTGATTTATGTTGGGGATAGGAATTTGATACCTACCTTTCTGAAGCATAAGCAATGCTAGACCTGGCACCTCAGTCGTGTATGACACTGAAGCAAGATAAAAGCTATGAATAATAAAAAGAAAAAATAGATTTGTTGGGAGTGTCAGGGAAATGGTATTTTGCGGCGAAAGGATTAACGAACTATGATCTATATGCTATTTATTTATGTAACTCGGATATATATATATATATATATATATATATATATATATATATATATATATATATATATATAATTTCCTTGCTAATGCTAGATAAACTAACAGTTGTACATAATGAACATGGCAAACCTAAAATGACAAATTGTATTCCCCTACCATCCTGATTGCCAATAACTACAATACAAATTTAAATGAAAATAATACACTCGTTTAATCGTTTATGAAATAGAAATCATGTACAAATCATTAGCATTACAATATTCTGAAACTGTCATAGTTCAACGCAGCATCACCCATGTATGTTTTGTACATTATTAAAGAGCTTATCCTGTGAAGGTGAATTCCACTGGATTTATATACACTACATGGATCCAATTAAAGTGCAGACATTTAACAGTTCATAAAGAAAACAAATTTAATCTAGTGCGACACCATTAATAAATAGAAAAAGATGCAATATATCCACCCGATGTATCAGATTTATATGGCCTAATAAACTCTAACCTAATGCTTAATATTGATCCTGCGTAGATGATTTTTCGTTTAATTTAAGTTCAAGTTTTTAGCACTTTTAACATTAAAACTACTGTATATCCATAAGAGAAAGGCAATATAAGACCACTAAACTTCGTCTTAAACGGTAATGTGTGCCCAAATATCAACTTGCTCACTCAGGGCAATAGTATGTCATTAAATTAATGTCATTATATTGACCTTCAATTGATGTTTTCTATCAGCGTCCTTATAATGGGATTTTCTTGTGCGAGGCAACACAAGTAATCAATTCAACGAAGCGAAGATGAAGACCTCGCAGTGATACGAAGAATACATCGATGTAACAATACAATAACACTATAAATGATAACATTTTCTTTTTCTTAAACCAATAGGCTCTTGGATATTTTTTAAACACAAGTAAATTCAGCCTTAAGCATAGACTATCTTATATTGATATTTAATGTCCCAGTAGTCCAATGTGCACTTAAAAACAGTCAGGATTGCCGTAAAACGAATGTTGTATGAAATCACAATGATAAAGCAGTCGGGAAATTACTTTTTAAATGAGAAGCTATTCAAGCTTTTTCGTTCAATTTATGAACATTTAAATAATCAGTTCACTACAGCCCCGTTACATTTATTTTTCAGAGTATAGGAAACGGCTTTATTTACGTGCTTCAATATGAATGTTAACTATTGTTCTTTCATACGATTGATACCTCAGACACCTTTGCGAAAGCGAAGAATCGTAGAAATATTTTCATAATGACTCTGAAGGACTCAACAATTGAGCCCTGTTACGGTAATGCTCATTATACAGGCTTTTCGTATAGAAAAATCAAATTAATGGCATAATACCATTATAAAATATACGTTATTGGAAATTATCATATAGTGAATAATATTTATTTACATATAAATATGATAGTGAATACTAAATATTATATATATATATATATATATATATATATATATATATATATATATATATATATATAATTCCATGACATCCATCCGAAAGCTTCTTGTTCTTTGACAAATCAACTAAAACTAACCAACTATTTGTGTCTTCTAAACCAATATAAACATGCTACACCACTTCCGTTGCATGGTTCGGAAATCCTCGGAAGCTAATAGTGACCAGTTGCAACAGCCCTCAAGTCTGTGGGTTGTCGTTACGTCATTATAACTTCATCGTCACTACTAATACCAACGTAAACATTAGTTTCATGCTTTTGGAGCTAATGGTATCTTGCGAATGTATCCATTTACAACTTGCATGAAAAATATTACAAAAGATAGACTTGTATAATCTTCATGATTTTAAATAATTAAGGGTATTCTCTGAGAAAGCTCAAGTTAACTGAACCCAAATAACTTGAGTTTTTATATGAGACTGCTAAAGTTAGCTGTAATAGATTTACTGCAAGTAAGATATCTCATTTTGGGTTCGTGAGCCGATCTTGAGTTTAGTGCTGAATGGGATCCCGGATTAAGATGAAAGATCATGTCGTAAAGACTGGAAGTACATCCTTCTTAATCCACGAAATGTTTATTGTTAGATGCGATGCTGATGCTTTTCCATCTTAAATAGGCGATAAAATAACACAGTGTAAGCAAACAATATTTATTATTTCTGACATGGCATTTTGGCTTTCTTCTTTGTATAAACCATACTTTGCTTTGTTAGGACGGTATACCGCATCGTAAAACTATGATGTTTCAATGAACACGGGAATGCCAATGTGCAAATTCTTTGCTGCGTACATTTTTCTGCTTTTGAAATATATAACTCGTGACATTTCTGCTCCTAAAAACAACCACTGCTGGTACATTAACCCTTGCGACCTTTTCCATTGCTTTTTGTTTTCTCTCCGTTGTATTCTGCAAAAGATTTTTTATCAAAATAGTAAGCGAAATTCATGTATACGTTGAAATACTGGATATAGCCCCTGTTCGGTAATAAAAATACTTGTATTACCCCCACCTACGCTTTTCGTTTTTGTTGGATTCAATGAAAAGCCAGTGTGTCATGAAAGGACTGAGTGAAAATATAGAACCAATTAAACATAGTTCTCACAAATAAATAGCTAAATCACTTACATTGAACAATGTATGCGAACATTACATAAACTGAAAAATGTCAAATTAAGTTTTGGAAGAAATTGTTTTATGAAATGTTAAAGGTATATAAACAGGTTTGTTTTGTAAAGATACTTTTGATTAATTGTTACCTTACTCTTCACTTGTTTTCTTGAAATAAAGCTTTCATCAAGGCTTTCAAAATTTCCTGACGACTTGATGAGGCCCATGGTTGTTAATAAGCATATAATATTGCAAGTGTTACGTATATCTGATTTAATATATATTTAATTGTTTGGCAGTTTTAAATTCATTTTATTTTCATTACATGCCATTATGATGTACACGTTGTTGACTAAAAATGATGTTTTTGTTCAGAGAATAGTTTGGCCTGAATTATTCTTTGGTAAACAAGTAATGTTGATCTTGATCTTGATTTAAGGTAAGTGGCAAACAGATAAACAGGTTTTATTTTTATTTCAATATTATTGGTTGATGTCAACGTCATGATGGATCTAGTGAATTATGAAGCAAACAACCTTTTATTCTTAAAATAAATTATTGCTTCTCGCCAGGGTCATGTTAGGAGTACGAGAAATAAACTAGCACGTGACTCCTTTCCCTCTTCGTGTTTTCGCAATTTGAGGATTGTTTCGAGACTGCTCATTAGAATACGATATAATCTTTGTTTTAGTTACATAAAATTATTTTTGGGCTTTGACATCTGACGTTAAATCATTTTCTTTTGTTGTAGCCAGTTTTCGAACCCATGTCAACTTTCCTTCAATTCATTTGGATTTAAAATGATTAATTAGCATTTCTGGAAATATTTGATGTGCTAATACAAAATCCTTCGGCAAAAACAGTTTATACAACTTGTATTCGGATTTCCAACACCGGAGCGTTAATTACTGCGTTTCTACAAGGAACTGTAGATAAGCACAAAACATACTACAGCATAACGTCATCGTCTTTTATCTTGGACTTTCCAAGAGGACTCGAAGTTGAATATATTTCATATATAGAACATCTGTAATTTAATTCGTGGATTATTCCTGGATTATGTTTGGATTTGATTCATAAAAGTATAAGCTCTTTTTCCATTTTTACAATCTTTTTCCAGGGAAAAAATATTTAAGCTTTTCAAAGCTTGCTCCTGTTACTCTTACCTCTTTTATTAGAGCCGTAAGTCGTAACAGCATGGTTATGTGGTCTCTTGGACAGTTTGGTTTTTAACTTTTTCATAAAACCCTTCTCAAAATATCAGTGAAATATACTAAGTATGGAATATTCAATGCAGCTAACGCCATTTTTCAGCACAATATAGGCTATACATGGCGGCCAGTATTAATGGTGGAGGAAGAACTCGGAAAACCCCGGAAAGAACCACCAACCCACGAGAATCTACTGGCACATTGGTCGAATCCGAGACTCGAACCCACGCAGACAGAGGTGAGATGGCAGTGATCCGTAACGGAACGTTCGAACGTAACTATAGTGTAAATGAATCACTGTAAGTACAGCCTAATGTGTATTCATTTTTGGTTTGGTTAATAATGGAAAGCAGCATTGTTTTGTTTCCCCGATGACCTCATAGTCAATGTAGCTACTGACTTTGGTGTACCGTCTATACTCACTTAAAAGAAGAGTCAAACAAAACACAACAAAGATCCTGATCTGCCGTAGCAAAGTCCACCTTGCAGGTCAATGTATACATTGTTCGTTCTACTGATTACTCCTAGAAAACTGCACAGATCGAGATCTGTCGGTGTCTTAAGCGGCGATCATTCGCGAGAATTGATGGTTAGATCTCTCTCATGGGATCTCTGGAAAGTGGTTAAAGGTCAAATATACGTTATTTTAATGGCAATTAGAGTAACATTTACAAATGTACAATTTGCATTATTTTGGAGGGCGAGAAGATGAAGCGGTGTGTGTGGGGAGGGGGAGGGGGAGGGGGCTGCACTTGTAAAGCAAAATATGGGATTTGCAATTGTGCGTAATAGAGAAGCTTAACTTTATATTATCAAAGAAAATGAAATGAAACGAACGTGAAATAAGCAGCAAATCCGCTTCTATTTTTGATGTCCTTCGATTTTAGAGCAATATTCGTACACAGTAGTTCGTAAACTTTTTTTTTGTTTTTGTTTTCGTTTGTTAATAGCAATGCGAAGATTTCAGCTCCAACCACAATTCAGTAGGGTCAAGCTTGGAATATCCGCCACGTTTGGACAAATTCAACAGAAACACTAATTAAGCGTCGTTATAAGTACCCGTTGACCACAGTTGTATTTATGCGCAATACAGATAGCTTGATAGAGATGACAGTCTCGGCTGAAATATTCAAAATTTGAATTTTTTTAAAATTTGAATTCACTATGGGTGTACTTATGCAGGTAATTATGTAAAGGTATTGTAATGATTCTGACATGTTTTTCTTTTCTTTTCCTAGTCTACGTTAGCATGCGACTATTACGTGCCAGTTTCCAAGGAGTCTTGCCTTGTAAGCTCGTCAACGCATTTCTGAAATTGATTTGTGTAGAAAAGTTCTGATTACGCCAGAAAATATCATCATCATTATTGATATTGTTGCTGTTGTTATTATTATTATTATTATTAGTAGTAGTAGTAGTAGTAGTAGTAGTAGTAGTAGTAGTAGTAGTAGGCTGATCACTGGGTCAATAAGTACTATCTAACAGCCACCGTACATTCAAACATTGGTAGTTATCCAATAATCTAAAATAAAATAAAACTGAACAAGAAAAAAGAAAAGGAAACAACAGCCACGGGAAACAACACACCCGATCGTGTGGTGTGAAGAGCATTTAGGTACACAATTACGATACACAAGTAAAAATATAGAAAGTATTATAGGGTGATTTAGATTTAGTGATGATTTTCCATCTTATATGTAATCAATCCCAAATGCAAACAAACAAATGCAAAAAAAGTATTCTTACACAAATCCTGTACTCATTATTGAAACACGTGTTTGACGAAATTGATTTGTTTTAATTTGTATTTAAGCCAGCAGTAAATGTTTTAGTGTTGCTTATATCTTTTCACTATTTGTCTTATTTGCCTGAATTACTTTGCTTGTTGAATCCTAAATTTCGAAAATAAGATTAGCTGAGAGAAGTAAGGATTTGCTCAAAGTGTCAAATTATTATTCACTTCCTAAAAATGTTTCGTTTCTGGACAGATATACAATAGTTTGGTCATAATGTGAGAAATGTTCAATAGAATGGTTCCAAAATGTTGAAGTAATGTCGCAATGAAATATTTATTATTCGTTACTTTGCTCCTCACTCTGGCGTAAAATACGTTACTTCATCGTACCGCTTATCAAACTTACTGAGGACGCTTAATACATTATAAAAGCACACATCCATCATTAAGGACTGGATCTTTTATTGAGAAATATTTTACAACATCATTTTATCTGATTCGCTTTATCATATGAAATATTATTGAAGTGGAAAATCGTCATCTACAAAATCGTTAAAAATCTAATCTACATATCTCAATTACCGCTAGGGATATATGTTAATATTTTTTGTACTAGTGCTTATGTCTCAGCTGTCAGGCTTCACACTGACCCATATTAGCCTTAGTTTATGTTGAATTACGATATATATACGTCCTCAGATGTCCCGATATTGGCCACAACTAGTAGTTCTCGTGTGCTCTGTCTGCCAACGTTTCTGATGTTTTGAAATAGACTTACAACAAAATGGGTGAAATTTATTACTTATAGGAAGTCAAAGATATTTTTCAGTAGCTGGTAAAAGCAATTGCTGTTAGAGCCATTACTCTGCCATTGTTCATGCCTCTTTTGCAGGTCTTTCGAATCCAGCAGTCGTACTTGATTTAAATGTATTTGGCCATACAGATGAGAGAAATAAACGTGATGTCTTGATAGTTCCTTATAATGAGGGAAGATAAAATATGATTGATACTGTTTCGATAGTTAAGTATATTGCCACATGATGAACTTTTTTATTGCTGGAACATTAAAACAGATTGCGTCCAACTTTCATCAATGCAACTATATTAAAAATGTTACACAGATAGTTAAAGGTTTTGGGAACGAAAATAGGCAGTTTTTCGAGGGTTTTATTTGACTTCTCTTATTGGAAAGTGAAACCAAAAAGTGCCAGTGAATGCTTATCACAGAATATTATAAACTTTGGTTCTCCTGTACTATTATATCAGTACAAGTGAAAGACATGTTAAGCGTCATTATAAGTACCCGTTGACCACAGTTATATTTATTCGCAATACAGATAGCTTGATAGAGATGACGGTATGGCCTGCCATACATGTCGACGGGCAGGCGTTCTTAATGCCAATACCACTGAGTCTCGTTTACCAGAATTCATAACTTAATTATTCTGTGAATCAAAGCAGTTCATTTCATGTCTTAATTTCGTCTTTGCTTACTAACAAATCATTAGCATTAAAAGTATAACGTATGGATTGCTTAATTTGTACCGTATATAATCCATATACTGTAAAACAGATAAATGCACACATTTCTCACAAATGCGTATAAAAAGTACTGCTTCAAATTCCTAGACCAAAGATTCAGAAAACATTCAAGTTAAATGAAGGCAAACATTTGTCTTCCGAACTCATCAGAAGCAAAATGATTTAAAACACATAAATGCGAGCCAATAATTACAAACTAATGAAATAAATGCGAGCCAATAATTACAAACTCATGAAATAAATGCGAGCCAATAATTACAAACTCATGAAATTAAAATTGCATGATATCGAGACAAATACATTGTGCTTTTCGAGACCTGTTCGTTGCTCATGTTGCAGAATCTCTGTGTATCATTGTTTTTCGTATCACGCAAACTTCCAGACAGACTCCCGCTACATGGGTAGTTTATAAGAAAAGAATAATTTTGTTTACCACCACTTCCAAGTTAAAAATTCCCCTTCCACAGAAAACTAGGACTGACTAATTTGCCACATGAAGAATACTTAAAACGTTGAATTTCATCTGAGAAACACGTCCCCCCCTCCTCCCCCCCTTTTTTTTTTTTTTTTTGCTTAGCCACTGAATATTTCATTTATTCATTTATCTAACCGTCTACAGTTAACACACGTATATCGAGTTTAGAATAATTCTCTATTCTGCTCCTATTTTATAAACCGGTTCCTAGAACAGTTTCACTATACGAAACTTCGTTCAAGTGGCATACCATTGTATCTGGATTGTCTCTACTTGTATTTCTTCCGCCACTTAAACGAAATTATGCTTCCCTCTCCTGACCGCTATCCCGAGTATCAATCATTCACCGCCCAAACCATAGGTGTTACAACCAATGCAGTTTAGCGACTAATTAAGCTATCTATTCCATTAGTCAGTTTAATTCGTTTCTTGTCATACCGATAGCGGTACAATTCACTCATTTATAAGTTGCAAGCAAACCTTAACAAAGTATAGTAGCATAATCGGTTTATTGCCCCTATTTATACTCATTGACATTAAACATCACCAACATTCTGCTTTCAAAGTATAGCTGTAATTTCAAGACCAATAACAAACATGATCGTTGCAAGATCTCTTTGACGACAGTATCTTTTTCGTCAAACGAATGATACGAGCCCATTTTCATAAAACAACATTTAGACTACTACAAAAATAAATAAACCATTTAAAAACAAAATCCCAAAAGATAAAATATTTTAAGGCTTTTCCCACTAAATAAATTAAAATGCTCTCTCAAAGTCTATTGACAAAAAACGGTAGTTATGTCTGTCTTCTAGTCCTATATTTGTCTTACAGCCACCTTCATCCTTCCCTAAAAGGCTTATCCAACTTAGATTGAACATGTTTCATTTTAGATTTGTTTTATAGACTTACTGTATTAATTAATTGTTAGAAAACCCACACATGACTCTTTCGTTTTTACCTAATTTACTATGATGACTAAAATTTCTCTTCTGAGTTTTTCGAGTTTCATTGATATAAAGTTGAACAATTCTGCTTTTAGAATTTCCATTTTATGCCAGAATATGGACTGATTCACGCATGCGGACAGGTGAACAATATATACAACCAGATTCGGATTACTATTAAGTACTTATAAAGGGACATTATTTAAGTCTTATAATAGTTAGTGTACAGTGAAAACTGAGTATTTATTTTTCATTCACTTTATAGCTAAATTTTCCGTAATACTAAAACTAGAACTTTTCATAGCAGAAGGACAAGAATAAGACTGGGTTCCCAAATAGGTGTGGTGTGTCATTTGACAGAATGGTGTAAATAAGACAATCCATTCTTCAACGTAGATTAATTGCCGTTGCTAGGTGTCATTGACCAGTCTCGGTTTCTACATCTGGACATTATCTAAATCTGAGACACTCACGAAGGTTTTGTAAATTAAAGTTGGAGCCTGTAGGAAAGAATTTCGGTCCTTTACGCAAAGTGTCGAGACAATGCAAAATAAAGTTGGAGCCTATAAGAACGAATTATGTCAACGCTACTGTTAAAAGCCAAAGAGGAATATGGTGAGTTCGAAATATTTCCATCTAAAATTATTGACTCATAAATGTCTTTATTTCCTGTATATATATATATATATATATATATATATATATATATATATATATATAGTTCACTATTACATCTTAAAGATTGGAACAATTACAATCATTATCGTCTGGTTCGTGATTTTCCGTTACTAAATGGTACGAAGAGTTCAGGATAAAGTGCCTCAACGACGGCAAAAATGTCACCCGTTACGGAAAGCAGATGCATCTTCTGATGGCGGTATCAAGCGAAATTGTTTTACGTGTGTAACAATTTACTAGATAACGTGAGTTTTGTTTGTTTGTTTCTTTGATTCTGATTTTTAACGTAGCTTTAAAAGAAAAGTTCAGTCATATCGCTACGATGTCTGCAGTGAGGCAGATTATAGTGATGTCTAGCACTGAGGCATCTTGTCGGAGACAAGTAGCATGATGTCCCACCCAGTCACATTATCCTGACACCAGGCCGACAAGTCCTAACACTAACCTCTTAATGCTGAGCGCCAAGCGATGCAGCTGTTAGTACCATTTTTTAAGTCTTTGGTATGACTCGACCTGGGATCGAACCAAGACCTCCCGCTTCCGGGGTGGACGCTCTAACCTCTAGGCCACCGGAGCGGTCCAGATAACGTGAGTTTCAATACAATCAGTTTGCAGCGTATATTGATTGAAGAGATTTTACGTTTTAGGTGTAATGTTCCCCACTGTATTATGTTCAAACAGCAAGATATCTAACGATCAAGGAGCACGATTTACCTCCGCCAGTCTCTAGTGCATTGGGTTTTGCTTTGTTGATAAAGCTGTGAGATGAAGTTTTAGATTACGCATAAGAGAGTTCAGAAATTAAAAAACGACAATCACACTGCATAAAGAAACAAAGAAACAAAGAAACTGCACAAAGAAGTCACGTATTTGACGTACGATTTAAAAAAATCTAAGAATTTGATTCGAACCGTTCGTTATTTTTATTTTTGTTATTTCCGATGAAATTAAAAATGTGTAGATTTCGTGCCTGTATTATGTGTAACGCCAATGCGATATCATTTGCATGTAACGTACCAGAAATGAGTAACTCTCATGCACATTCTGTCATACATTAGCATGCCTATTAGGCCCTTGTGGTTCCAAATCATACCAGTAGAAAAGTCTTTCAATAGATCAGTTATAATAGTGCGAAATACCATTCTTAAATATTCCATTCTTGAGACAGAGAGACGTTCGGTTTCAAATGATAATCAGTGTCCTATTCATTAGTGATTACTTTTCTTCGTAACCATTTACATATATGGTATCGCTGATTGATTTTCTCGGGTACAAAACTGGTATCACTGCATTGAAGTCTCAGATACACATCTGGTATCACTGCTTTTCTTCCGCAGATACACATCTGGTATCACTGCCTTTTTCCGCAGATACACATCTGGTATCACTGCCTTTTTCCCGCAAATACACATCTGGTATCACTGCCTTTTTCCGCAGATGCACAGATGGTATCACTGCCTATATTCCTCAGATACACATCTGGTATCGCAGTCTAATTGCCTCATATACACAGCTGTACTACTCCCTGATTTCCTCAGATACACATCTGGTATCAATGCTGGGTTTCTCAAATGTACATCAGTTATCACTGCCCAATTTCCTCAAATAGGCATCCGTAGCAGTATCTGTATTCCACAGACACACATCTAGTGTGAATGCCTGGGTTCCTCAAATGTACATCAGTTATCACTGCCTGATTGCCTCAAATAGGCATCCATATCATTATCTGATTTCCTCAGACATATACCTTATATCATTGCCCGTTGTCCTCAGATACATATCTTATATCAATGCCCGTTGTCCTCAGATACACATCTTGAATCATTGCCCGTTGTCCTCAGATACACATCTTGAATCATTGCCCGTTGTCCTCAGATACACATCTTGAATCATTGCCCGTTGTCCTCAGATACACATATTGAATCATTGCCTGTTGTCATCAGATACACATCTTGAATCATTGCCCGTTGTCCTCAGATACACAACTTGAATCATCGCCCGTTGTCCTCAGATACACATCTTGAATCATTGCCCGTTGTCCTCAGATACACATCTTGAATCATTGCCTGTTGTCATCAGATACACATCTTGAATCATTGCCTGTTGTCCTCAGATACACATCTTGAATCATTGCCCGTTGTCCTCAGATACACATCTTATATCATTTTCTAAACAATATTTGGTTTAAATTTAGTATTACAAAATGCTCAATCGATTGATCCAAACTTAGGAAATATACATATTGCGTATTGCGCTCAACATGCATCAATTTACAAAAGAAGTTAACTAGTTTTGGTTTATCTGTCAAATGAAACTATTGAAGCACAGGTACAGTGGAATTTAATTCAAAATGTTCACCTCTCTAAACTGCAGATATTTTCATAGCTTTTTGACTTCAAGAATAAAAAAGCAAAAAAGTGAAAATGGCAAAACCTGGCTTTCCAAGCAAGAACGCTGTGTTTCGGGCAATATACAAATGTTAAATGTCATTATACCGAAATTAATCTCGTAGAGGAAGGAATCTTTGCTGACATATACGTCTTAGGAACTTTGAGAAATGTCAAATCGAAAAATTATGTTCAATCATCGAATTCGAAAAATAATATTGAGGACATTTACAAATAATGAGGCAATTATTCTCTCTCTCTCTCTCTCTCTCTCTCTCTCTCTCTCTCTCTCTCTCTCTCTCTCTCTCTCTCTCTCTCTCTCCAGTAAATAATAGGGCTTTGAACCCTTGCGTACAAACTGATGATGTCTTCGTTCTTAAGTGTATGCTTTAGCGCCTCCCTCTTTATTTAGTACATATAGAACTGTCTCCTATTCTGTCCATCGTATTCATACCAAGTGTACACTACACAAATAGAGCTGTTGCCAGTCTATTATATCTCATGCTCTAACTATGTATGACAAAAACAGAACCATTATATAAACTTATGTGTCCGTACAGAGCTATGCATTGTGTATGGTAGTGAATTGTAGCTCCTAATATTTATGTTAGGTTCACAATTATGGTAACATTTACTTGTAAGAAGGCAAATTATTGACTGTCAATACAATATATAGAAAACTTACGTGTAGTTAGTTATCCGATCATAGGCGTAGCTGGAGGGGAGGGGGGAAGACAACTCCTGGAGACAGAGTAGTGGGGGTGCCAAAATGGGCTTTGAAATAGGTTGTATGTGGAATTTTGGTGGGGGGGGGGGGGGCGTAAAAATGAATCATGTCCCCGTAAAAATTAATCTTGTCTCCGGTATATCCAGACACTCTAGCTACGCCTCTGTATCCGATAACGGAGGTAACTATACAGTAATATAAACGAGTTTTCTATAGCACGCATTATACGGCGCATAAGAGTCAGTATTGTTAAGACGTGAACGCTGCAATCCATTGTACGACAATTCCATATGTAGGAAAAGCCTAATAAATTTATATACAGGTAAAACAGTGAGAAGTGCATGTACCTGTATATATTAGGACGTATCAAAATGTGTGTAACAATATTATCTAAGTATTCTATATATTGAAGCTGACCAACACATATTAACACATATAAACATAATAATAGCAATGTGAGGGGAAGCTATCGAGACCCATGTCTGTTTATACCAACCGCTTCTAAGTGTTTGTACTCAGCAAACTAAGAACATAAATGTTGGAAATTTATATACAGAATATAATTCTCTTCGCAGATGGAACTCCTCCAACTAGCTTTAAGAACACTTACAAACTACTTGTACAGATTTTGCGACGGACCTCTGTATGTAGTGGAAGCGCTACTCTACACAAGCAAATTTATTAATTAAATGCATGTACTTAATTAAATGGAATTTCGCACCAATCCAAGTGTTACGTAAGATAAGTCTAGCAGTCACCAAGGTGGGCAAATAACGTTTACCTTTCAGCTAAACAGTTTTAATCATCGATGGCTGCATTTCGAGGTAGTAGTAGCTTTTCTAAGAAACTATGCTCCGGTAACGTATTTGAATTTGACTCTCAGTGCTGTTACAGTTAACCTTCTCCAGCAGGAATTAACGGTTAATTAAAATCATTATTGTAGTATTTTTTCTCGGGCTTGCGGTTGGCTGCATCAATTTCAAATATTTTTCTATCTCATCGAACAATCATTTCAAACGCCTAGCCAGGTTAATTATCAAATTAAAGTAGAGAATTTAAATATATATGCATTATTTTGCATCACAGCAACACATGACGATATGCGTATGATAACGTACCTCGATGAGGGACACAGGGACACCCTACAGCAATCAGGCTTGGCTAATCCATTAAAGTGCTTGAACCCGCATAATACCGGTCGAAGACAACTCATCAAACACTGACTAAAATCAGCTTAAAAATGTAAACTTTCAAAATTTTATTCATAAATCTAACATATTTGTATCAAGGCATTTTTGTCACACAACAATGTTTTCCTATCTGATACGAAAAGAATCATAATATAATAGAATATAATGTAATATGATGTGATGTGATGTGATATAATATAATATAATATAATATAATATAATATAATATAATATAATATAATATAATATAATATAATATAATATAATATAATATAATATAATATAATATAATATATCATATCATATCATATCATATCATATCATATCATATCATATCATATCATATCATATCATGTCATATCATATCATATCATATCATATCATATCATACCATATGCAACGAGGGACTGGAGTTTTTGTATGATTTCTGCAAGAGGACCGGTATTATACATGCGATGTAACTTTAACATACGAACGAAAAATGAAGAATATCATCCTAGGAAAATTGCTAGTCGTTGATAACTCGGGTACATGGAATCTAGATGTTACCTGAACACAACAATAGTACAAATTAATATACAACAAACTAGAAAATTGATAAGCGTGGACAAGATGCTATGTTCGTGATGATTTCTTACGAATGGAATGTTCAATCCCTCTCATTTTGCCATATACAGGCTTCCATTGGGTTAGTGACTTTCGTTTGGTACTTATATACTTTGATCGGTTGGTCACTTAACTCCGTTTCATGCAAATTAGAGCTTTACCATTTTGCGATCTCAACATCATTGATAACATTATATTTTCCCTGCAACCCAATTCAATGCCTATCTCTGTATATTTCAAACTTCAAATCTGTCTCCAGTAGAGTTAGAGTAGCATGGCAAGCCAAACATCCCAAACCTTCTGAACCCTTGCTCAGCTTGAAAATATTTTTAACGTCTGTAAAATCCTGGCTAAATGTGTGCGCATGCATATACAAATGCACTATTCATCTGTGGAATCTAGAATTACTACTTACTTCAAAACGATTTCATATTTCCGTACACCATTTCAGGGTAAACACCTCTTATCATTTACAGTGGTTAAAAAAAACAAGTATACAGTCTATAAATGGATAAAAAAAAAACATTTTACGATAAAATATTTGCTCGTCTTCCACATAACTACTTCGTCTTGGAGATCATTACGTCTATGACATATATAAATTTCTCAATATATATATATATATATATATATATATATATATATATATATATATATATATATATATATATATATATATATATATATATATATGGATATGTTATTGGAAAAGTCAATAAGAAAAAAAAAGTTATTTCTTGACCAACTGCATAAGAAAAATCAAAACTAATTATTTACCAAAAGAGATCTACCTGTCAAGCTCTGTAGCATGATAATCAATGCTGATATAGAATCCGAACAGACATAACTCATCCGTCAATTGGTTTGCCGTTTTATATTATATCTATTCGTGTAGCATATTCGTTTTGTACAACCTATATCAACGATGTACAATATCAGATTATGCGATTGCTTGGATTCGAAATATTTCCCATCTGTTACTAGAGCCATTTTTTCAGTTAGATATTCATTTTGTTTGTTTGCTTGCGTTTATTTCTCATTTTATGATCTCACAACTATTTTATATGCTGTAAATTTCTCTTTAACTAGTTGCACATGATATCAGTCATTATTGAAAGAATCGTAAACTAATTGCATGCACAGTCTGTATGCATGATAAGAAACTATATATCATTCATAAGTTTTAAGAACTATCGTTATATTGTGTCACGTATTTAGAATAATTTCGTAACTAATATTTTACTCATATTAGTATGTATGCATTATGAATGTTTGCAACTTAGCGCAACAGTGATCGTTCAATTTACATAAGAATTTCTGAGGAAAAGGATATATTTTCCATCCATGTCATATTATTACGATGAGAGGGGTTAACTGACGGTATCGCATAAGATTTTATCGACAAAACAGAGATTAAATTCTGTGACATTTAGGGTAGAGACTTGCTGTCAAAGAATGTATTTGGAATGCTCACAACAGATGCGACGGTGGAATCACAATGAATTGAAAATATTTGCCACAGAAAACAAGATAACAGACGATATTCAGGAAATGGTTTCATTGCAAATTAAATTGTCGAGCATAGAAACAGCTTTCATTGACTTCTGCATTGATTATTTATGGTCTGCTGTTTTTCAACATTTAATGCTGGAATCGGATAGAATTAATTATTCTCAAATTGCTCAATTTAATCTCCTTTAGATTAGTTAATTCTTCAAATATTTTATTCCATTTCCAAATTGGACATATTGTCAAAAATAAAGCACATGCAACAATTTAGGAGACATCTGAAATTATGATTTTTCAAGAAAGATGGAATTTGGAGACATGATACACGAAAGTGCGAAAACCTCGACCAGCACATATTTGGAAAGTCGAACATTAATCGGAGTTAAACACGTAAACTAATATAACAATCAATTATCATGCTTATTAAACATTTGACAACTAGTTGGTTAAATTTGAAAAAGAAAAATGTTTGTTTCAAAATATTTTTTGTAATGCGTGGACATGGACCAAACGAGCAATAATATAATTTAGATCCTCCAAGAAAACCGACGTGGTATTATATACAAGCAACTTTAGTCTTAGGAACAAGGTAGTGAATTCATTGTTGTAATATTAAAATCATAAGTTATGTTTGAGTATCTACTACTTTGTCGCCTTGAATATTATTAAATTATATATATATATATATATATATATATATATATATATATATATATATATATATATATATATATATATATATATATATCTGTGTGTGTGTGTGTTTATTACGTTATACAAGAGATGAACTGTGATTTGAAAATGTTACAATTAAGACACTGTATACCCATATTGATCTTCATGTATATTTTCAAACTATTTATTGTTTTCCTTGTCGATGACACTGAATATTGTTGTAACAAACATTTAATATTTGTATAATTACTGTCAAATGGGATAAAAATAAAGACTTCAAACAAATTGCATTTCAAGAAATAATGGACATTTTGTCATGAAGAAAGAAATCGCATGCACCAGCCGGTGAATCATGAAAAGGCTGTTTATTTAAATGGAAAGGAATTAACGTCTGATTTTCATTTATCCAAATTAGAAAACCACTGTATTTACGTTATCATCATAAGCGAGAATCAGCTGGCAATGACTTTACACTTTTAAAACAAAATACATTTTCATATTTTCAGATGAACCAAACATTTAACATTTGACGTACCCATTCATGTTATGCATTCACGTCGTAAAGTACTTTAAATCTGCCTACTGTTATATTTGTGTGATCTTCAGATTTTCTGTCATTTTCACAAACAGACATAAATCAACATGAACACTATAGAGCTGAACTCATTTCGTCAACACGCAAGTTGCGAATCATACTGTAGATATTGCTAAAGTATTTAGTCAAGAAGAACAAAACTTAAATCGTGTAGTTTCAAACACATTTGTCCCTGGCTCTGCAATTATTGAGGAACGTGAACAAAATTGCAGGTAATACCCATCTATAAACTAAATTTACATCAGCTACTTTTTATTGACAGGCACTGGGATTTCAGATATTTCCTACGTCTTAAATTCTGCAGTTGTAATTTCACTTAGTCCAATATCATGTCCTTCAAATGTGACTGAAGCAAGGCAAAACTAACATATATCTATATTAGCCGTCATACCTGCATCACTGAGTCGATCGAGTAAAATGTCCAGGTATCATTATAGATGATGACTCCAATGAATTATGCGTCACATTTATCTTGACTAGATGTTGCTGGAATGTTTGCAGAGCGTTTGTCATACCAGACAGCATCACATTATATTGATAAATACCATCTGCAGTTGCAAATGCCGAACTCTTCTGTTCTTTCTGTTCGTGGAATCTGCCAGAATCCCCTTTTTGTACTCAATCCTGGAAATATTTTTTTCCAATATTCTCAATGAAATCATCTTTTCCTGGTACTGAAATATATGTTTTCGTAACACTGTTAACCTTTCTATAGTAAATTCTAACGTGGAATGTATTATCAGGTTTATACACAAGAACACTTGCTGAGCTGCAATTGCTTTTAACTGTTTCTATGATATCATTCACCAGTAAATCTTGAGTTTCATTATTGCAAAAATTCCTATATGAGAGGATTTATCGGTGAATGATGCTGTTTCCTTGGTGTAGAATATAAACTTTCCACGTCATGACCTATTTTTATTGTTCATATCGGGACATCGGAAACCATGTGCTCATATACAAATTTCGCCACCCAACTGAAATTGATGCTACCATCCAAGGAGAAAAGGTGCATTGCAGATGTGAAATCATGGATGACATGTAACAAGCTAACAAGCTACAGATGAATGCTGATAAACCTGAGGCCATTCTGATCACAACACAAAGACTTTCTCATTCACATCATTTACCTCAAACAATAAATATCAGCAACACCAACATTAAACTGGAACAGTCAGTACGAAACCTAGATGTTGCTATGGACAGTATACTCACATTGCACCAACGTGTCATGAACATATGCAAGGCTGCATATCTCACCTGAGACGCATCAGCTCCATTCACAAATATCTTTCAGGAGATGGCACTAAAACACTTGTGTGTTCATTGGTACTTTCAGGACTGGACTATTGTAACTCAATCGTGTCTGGTTCGTCTCAATATATACTCCAGAAACTTCAAAAGTTCAAAACACAGCTGCTCGGTACATCTTTAGAGTACCACGATCAGAGCACACCTTCCCGCTGCTCTGTACCATACACTGGCCATCCATTCGATCC